>PVJH01009004.1:0-18019 GCA_004026705.1 Nesogale talazaci
TTTTCCCCACCCCTCACAAGTGTATAAAAACCCTGAGCCCCGTTGAATCGGGGCTGCCATTCTACCCTGCGTGGTGAGGATGCAGCCCAGGTTCGAATCTGTCTTTTCTTAATCTGTCTTTTCCTAATAATAAACTCTTTGTCTTTATTCTGTCTTACCCGGGTCAGAGTGATCTTTGGGCATTTTTACCGCGACACATTTCATGCCAACCTTTCTGATATGGTCACTGAAGACAAAAATGTGCTTAAGCAAATGTGGTGAAGAAAACTGATGGTAACTAGCTATCAAAAGATATAGCATCTGGGATCTTAAATAAATACTTGATGGTAAATACGTGCCCATCTAGCTCAGAAGCAATAAATCCCACATGGAAGAAGCATACCAGCCTGTATGACCATGAGACATCGAAGGGTTCAGGTATCAGGCATCAAAGAACTAAAAATTATATCATTGTAAATGAGGAGGAGTACAGATTGGGGACCCAAAACCCATCTATCGGAGAAGCAATATCCCCTTACAGAAGGTCGTGGGGAGAAGATGAGTCACTCAGGGTACAGTGTAGCAACAATAAAATATGCAACTTTCTTCTAGTTCTTAAATGCTTCCTTCCTCCCACTATCATGATCTGAATTCTATCTTGTAAATCCCGTTAGACCAGAGGATGTACACTGGTACATATAGGAACTGGAAATAAGGGGAATACAGGACAGATGATCCCTTCAGGCCAGTGGTCAGAGTGGCAATACCAGGAGGCTGGAGGGAAGGTAGAGTAGAAAGGGGGAACTGATTACAAGGATCTACATAAAACCTCCTACCTGGGTTATGGGCAACTGGGAAGTGGGGAGAGGGAGTGATCAAACAGTGTACAATATAACAAAATAATAATAATTTATAAATTATCAAGAGTCCATGAAAGAGAGGGGAGCAGGGAGGGAGTGGAAAAAGGAGGAGCTAATACCAAGGGCTTAAGTGGAAAGAAAATGTTTTGAGCAGGATGATGGCAACAAATGTACAAATGTGCTTTGCATACAATGGATGTAGGTACAGATTGTGATATGAGTTGGATGAACCCAAATAAAATGATTTTTAAAAAGAAAAATATATGCTTCACTTTGGGGGACAACCCTTCACTCCTGAAATAGATTATTTCCTAACTTATATATAACTAACTTCGGAAGAATACTTGCAGTCAATCGTCCCACCATATTAATGAAAACTCTGAGTGGGAAGACTTGACAATAAGAGTAATCAATCAACAAGTAGCCACTAATGAGCCTGATGTCATTCATTGCTACTACTGTTCCTTTCCCTAACGTGATGCTGTATTTAGTTATGCTATCAGATAAATCAATGAAGTAGTTGTGTCCTTCGTTGGGAGAATTTTAATTGCTGACTCAATTTCTTAAGTGTCCATTAAATCACTGAGCTTCTTTCCTTCTTCTTAGCTGAATTTTCCCTTTATCTTTTAGAATATTTTATAGATAATAATTTTTTTCATTTTTAACAAAAATTATAAATTAAACTTCCCTGCTAATGTTATTAGCAAATAATTATAATCTTCTTTCATCTCTAATAATTGTTTGTTTTATTTTGTTTTTTTCCTTTTCTTAATATTTTGTAGCATTTTACCACATATCTATATGTTTATTCAACGATATAGTTGATCTACTGGATTATATCTTTCTCTTTAATCTTATTAATTTATACTCTTATTATATTCTGCCTAATGCTTTGGGATTTATACTAGGAGAACTTCCATGCTTTAATTCCTTAAGTTATATTATTCATTTCTTGCTTTTATTATTTTTTTATTTGGCAACTAATATTATAAATTTAACTAGACATCCAAATATTTTTGCTATTATTGAATATAAATGTTTCTACTTTTCATAGCAATTTATTATTTGCACTTGTGTTATAAGGAAGTGTGAATTTACATTTCCAAGATGAAGGTTTTAGTTATCTTTTTATTTCTTAATTGCATCTTAACTGCACTGTGGCTAGAAAATTGGTTTCAACTTGTCTGGTTTGTTTCTTTCTAGTATTTTTAAATGGAAAAGTAAATGATCAATTTGAAACAAATCTGCTAATTTGAAAATAACGTATTCATCAGCTTTAGGATACATTTGTTGATAGATAGATAGATAGATAGATAGATAGAAATAATAGATGTAGATGTAGACAGGTATAATTTTCATGCTTACGTTCACACCATTGTATTCAGTTTTCTTAAATTTCTTTATATTATTATTGATCTTGCCTCTTGATATTCAATAATTTGTCACTATAAAATGAATATTAAAATATCTCTTCTGAGATGTTGTCAGCCTCTTCTGTCTGATTCTGTGGTTTGATCAAATATTAAATATAAATAACCCAGAATCCTGACTAAATGAGAAAAGTGAAGAATAAAATTTCAAATTATCGGCTGAGCCCCGGTGGCATAGTGGTTGAGTGTGTGACTGCAGCCCACTGGCTTGACAGTTCAAATCCAGCAGCAGCTCTCCAGGAGCAAGACTGGGTTTCCTACTCCCACCAGAGGACAGTGATGACCCCTCCCCCAAAAAAGCAATCAAGGCCTAAATATGTCATAGTGATCAGGGACTCAGACATTTCTGAGCTAAGATCCTGATGATAGATAGATAGATATAGATAGATAGATAGATACATAGATAGATACATAGATAGATAGATGATAGATAGATAGATAGATAGATAGATAGATAGATATAGAGAGAAAGATGCAGCAGGTATGCCAAGTGCATCAGCAGAAATGTAACTCAAGGAAATGTCATCTGTCATTGGCAGGACAGGAGGGAGAAGATGAACATTATCATAGCCCAAGATAGATAGATAGATAGATATAGAGAGAAAGATGCAGCAGGTATGCCAAGTGCATCAGCAGAAATGTAACTCAAGGAAATGTCATCTGTCATTGGCAGGACAGGAGGGAGAAGATGAACATTATCATAGCCCAGGTCCCAGATACAGTCACAGAGGCGTAACTTATTCCCATCAATAATTGTCTTATCAATTTTCCTGAAAAAAAAAAAAGAGACTGACAGGAATAATGGATAAGTTGCTATCTTCTCCATTTAAATTTTATAAAGATTTACATTAATATATAAATCTGAGAAATGTCCCGGCCTGCGGGTCCGTAATTCACAAGTCCTGGAAGGAGGAGCAGGAATTGGGGGGACAGGAGACGCGAGAAATGGAGACAAGACAGGATTCTGATCAAGTCTCGTTTATTGGAGCAAAACTTAGAGTAAATATAGTCAATGTCAGGAGTAAAGGTCACAGCTCATGCTAATGAGGTAAAGTCAACAGGGGGCCAATCCTAGCCGAGTGCCAAATATGATGCGAGAAAGGGGCTTTAGTCCTCAAAGACGTCCGTATGCTAATAAGGGTATACAGGAGTGAAGCAGGCAACTTATAGCAACCAATCACAAAGATGCAAGTCAAGACAAGCAGAAATGCCTTATCTATAAGCCTAGGTAATTAGCATGTTAACAAGTGAAGGTCAGTACGTCTGAAAGTCAGGCTTCAAAGGGCAGGGTTGTTTACAGTTATAAAGATAATAGACTATTAGTCTTAGGTGATTAGCATATAGTTACTAACAAGTGAAGGTCCGCAAGCCTGCAAGTTAAGCTTCAAAAGGCAGGGCTGTTTACTGTTATAAAGATAATTGACTACTAAGCTCAGGCAACAAACAGTAACAGAGTTCAGACTAGTGACTGTAGCAAGGTCAAGGATGTCCGGGTTGGATGGCTCCCGACAGAGAAGCACAAAAGATTCATGTGGAAAGCACAAGTGCTTGGGAGTGTGTCCACGAGTGGCTTACAATTGACACAGCTGTGCACCCTGGTTCTGAGAGAGGTTTACCAATGGTTTCACACCTGAGTGCTTCCCAAGACAGACTCTTTCCCAAAGGGAGCTGCTTTGCCTGGTTCTGCCCCATTCCCTAGCACCATCTCGGATCGAATGATGTCTTATAATATAAACTCTGGTCCCGCCCTCACCAGGTTCTGTGGAATGAACAGAGAGTTTGGTAGAAGTAGCAGATGTTGAACTAAATCCTCTGCCAAACTGTGCCTTCCTCATGCTTTAAAGGACATCATTTTCAAAGAACTCAGAATCAATCTTCTCCATACAACCTCTCTTTCAGAATATATTCCTCAGGAATCTGATTTGAAGAAAGCCTGAGAAAACACCCCTACCTTTCCCAACAGTGAGTTGCATCAGACAGTGACCATGTATAAAGAAAGAAAGAATGACCCTTCAGACATGCAAAGTTAGAGAACTTAATTATTAAATTTCCAGTTTTTTCCAGTAGCATGTTCATAAAATGTATGCATCAAGTAAAGGAATTTAATTGTAATGTTTCTTTGTTTTCTTATTTGTCTCATTGTTGTTTTGTTGTTGTACCTTTTGTTAGATTTTAAACCTTACATGTCTCTTAACTTCAATCACTGAAGCAAAGCAAGAATGGAATGCTGGTAGAGAAAAGGGGTGAAAGGCAAGTAGTTATCATCACGCTCAGGCAATTTGATTGCTAGGAGACAAAATCCCTAACAATGACATGAAGAAACCTGTAAATGAAACAAAGGGGAGTTCTTCCCTATTTGATGACCATATAAAGATCTCTGTGGACACACAAAATGAGCATGCAAAGATCTCTATAGACATACTGCCTGGTGAAACAAGAAGTGGTTAATCATTATCACCAAAAAAGAGAAAGAAATAGTAACAGACATTTAAACTTTCTATTAAGAAAACAGAAACATCCCAGATTTGGCAAAAATTATTTGCAAAACACATAAATAAAGAAGGACCATATCCCAAATATTTTTTAAATCTTAAAATGCAATAATAAGAAAACAAGCTAATTTTTAACAGACAAAGGTCTGGAGCAAGATGTGTAGACATACAAATGTAATTGTGTACTACAGCGAAACTTGTGAGAGCTCAATGAAAAGGCCTTGTTTCAGAGACTTTTGTGAGTTTCTTGCCTTTGACAGAGTGCAGGCCGATCACATTTCACTCATTCATTTTAATGCAAAATATGTGAGTTCTCCTTTCTTATATTTCTCACTTAAACAGGTGCTGGGTTTCACAAACTTTATTAGAAGAAAGATGTTCAGTATTCTACATCATTATTAAGGTACAGATTCAAATAATTAAAGAATATCACTATGTAATTATCAGAATGGTTAAAATTTAGTACATTGAGAACACCAAATGCTGACATGCCGGTGAAGACATTGAGTAATAGGAATTCTCAACCATTGCTGACGGCAATAAAAAATGGTACAGTCACTTTAAAAGACAGTGTGACAATTACATATAATGATCAATGCAATACCCATATGATTCAGCAAGTGTGCTCTCTGATATTCACACAAATGTGATGCACAAAAAGCATAAATAAAATACCCATGCTCATAAATACCAGCTTCACCCACAACCGTTAAAGCTGATAGGTAACTAACATGTCCTTCAAATGGAAAAATGAACTGGTATGTCCATATAATAGAATGCTATTCAGTAAAAATTACCTACCAAAAGACATAGCGTAACCTTCAATATATATTATCAAGTAAAAGAAACAAGTCCAAAAAGGTTACTTATATTTCAAAATTTTAACTGAAAAGGGACAAACAATCCAATCTTTAAAAGATTGGTGATTCCGGGCTGAGCCCCGGTGGCGTAGTGGTTGTGCGCGGGACTGCGGCCCATGGGGACGGAGGTTCAATTCCAGCAGTGGGACTGGGCCTCCTACTCCCATCACCGGGGAGCAGTGATGCCCCCCCCCCAAAAAAAAAGATTGGTGATTCCTGGGGTTTCCTAGTGAAAAAAGAAGGGTAAATATGTGGATCACAGAGATATTTTTATGGCAATGACACTATTCTGCATTAACCTGCAATAGTGGACATATGTCAAAACCTCAAGAACTGTAGAACACCACAAGTGAGCCCGAATGTAAATTAAGGACCTGAGTTCATAATACTCTATCCGCATTTGTTCACCAAATGCTATACAAAAGAAAGATAATAATAGGAGTAACTTTGTATGGTTACTTTGGTAGCATATAGGAACTTGAACATCTGTTCAATTTTTGTTTACTAAAATGATCTCCAAAATAATTAATTTTTATAAGATAAAACCTCTCTAAAAATTGAATTAAGAGCAATCAACAAATGAAAAAGCAAATAAATATTAAAGAAAATCTACTAAATCTTAATAAGAATGAGAATCAGTGGTATTGAACAGTGGAATACTCTCTCCCTCCCTCATTGCAACTCAGTATAATGGGAACCAACAAGAACACAGAGTTCTGAGTTAAGGATGGTAATCTTTCCCTCGATGGGCAGCCCACCAGATGCTCTTTTCCCTTCCATCTACGGGTTAGAGAGAATGAGTTCCAGGTGAGCTGCAGAGGGTAAATTCCAGAGGTCCTCTTATTTTATTCACAGGACCTGACACTCTAAGAAAACTGGGGCTCCCATCTCCTGTGACACACCTTATTCATAGGGTTAAGGTTCCAACCCAGAAGAGAGAAACAAGTCAAGTTAGTAGCTGCACCTCACTAAATACTCTATTCCAAAAGCATGCTTGTCTTTGAGGGAGACATTACCTACAGTTCAGGACCCAAGTTCGGTAGCCTTTCTTAAGAATTTTGCCCAACAGAAGAGGGAGGTCATAAAAGAAAACTGTGAAGTTCCCTTAGTATGAAAAACATGGGGAATTTCAAGTCAAAGAGTGCTGCTCAAAAGAGAGGAGGGGAGACTATGTGGAAAATTAAGAGAAGGTTGATAGCTTCAAAAGAACAATAATTTAAGCCTTCAGAGATAAATAGTAACAAGACAGCCAAACAGTCCTCCTAAGAGCAGCACAAATCTCAAACACGGGTCTGAAAACGACTGCTGAATTTTACCGGAAGAGTCAGTGGAGAAATCTTCAATTTGGGTATAAAAATAGCATTCTGATCAGGGCTAAATGTGGGTCTAGTTAGAATGAAGAAAAAGATAAAACCAAATTCTAAATCTTACAAATTCCAGACTTGCAGAATTGGTTGAAACTAGAAACTCCTTGAGACTATCACTCTGAGACCTTGTTTAAACTGTTAATGGAAATGATTCCTTGAAGCTATCATTTTGATAAATAATAG
Source organism: Nesogale talazaci (assembly GCA_004026705.1). Lineage (NCBI taxonomy): Eukaryota > Metazoa > Chordata > Mammalia > Afrosoricida > Tenrecidae > Nesogale > Nesogale talazaci. Next base: position 7,172 of record PVJH01009004.1, read on the forward strand.
ATTGGCTATAAAAGCAACAACCATAGTAATGTATCACTTAATGAGTAATGAGGTTCTTTGAAAATTCAATAGAAGACTCGATGGTCAAAAATTAAAGCAAAGATGCAGGGAAACTAGATTACTAGAAACGGCATCACCAAAAGAGGATGGAGAATGATGACACAGGGCAAAGCAGTGTGGTCTCTCTGCCAGCTCCTCCAGCTTCTCGAACATTGCCAGCTTGTCTTGTCCGTGATTACTTGTCTCTGAGACTAACTCCAACAACTGGGGAAGATAGCTTCTCATCTTCACGAGGGAAATATCGCGAGATTTGCCAGAAGTCTGAGGAGAAAGCCATACCCACATGGAGGCCTCTTTGGCTGCTCAATGGCTCTCTCCAGATTAACAGGCTAGACTCCACCCCTACATTTCAATCATAAAATTAACATAAGCACATGACTGCCACAAGATTCGATCTTTGTTGATTTTAGGTGCTGCAATTTCTTACATTCTTAACCATCAATTGCAAAATTTAAAGAAAACATGTTTCTTAAATACCATGAAGCAATTATAATCAAAATTGAGGGCCTGGGATAAAACTAGAGGTCTAGGCCTATATAGTGTATAAGTGAAATTTCAGAAATAACCCTTTATATTTATTTCATTTTATTTTCATCAGAGTGGTGAGATCATCTGTGAAATGTTGATACAACTGATTATCACATGCAAAAAGAAAGATGCAGGACCCTGACTCTATACCACATGCAAAAATTCACTCAAATGGTTCAGAATTAAATATAAGTTCAAAACTATCAAACTTTTAAAAGAAGCCATAGGAAAAAATAATTCAGATTCAGCAGTGGTTTCTTAGAGATAACACCTAAAGATTAAACATGGAAAGGAAAAAAAAAAAGATAAATTGGAATTTATTCAAATTAAAATTTTCACATTTGAAATGGTACCAGTAAAATGGCCAACTCATTGAGTGACAGAAAACATTCGAAATCATTTATTTTATAAAGCTACTATATTTTAAATATAAAAGGAACTCCTACAATTCAATAATTAAAAATGAAAAAACTGAAAATTGGACAAGGGATATAAATAGACATTTCTACATGAAAATATCTGGAAGTGGGTTTTCAAAAGTTCATGTAAAATTCCCACTGCCCTTTAATCCAAAATTTTTGGTGAAATTTTTGAAGCTTCCTTGCACACAAACCAAATAAAGTATGTTCAACTTCTTCAGTCATCAAACAATGACAAATTAAGACCACAATGAGATAGTCCTTAACATAGTAGGATGATTGTTTAAAAAAATGACACTAACATATATTGAATAGGATGTGACCATATTAGACACTTCATCTACTGTTGGTAGAAATGTAAAACAGTACATGTCACTTGGTTTGGGAAAACAATCTGGTAGCTCTTCAAATAGATAGGCGTAGAGCTGCCATTTTTTTCACTAGTTTCACTCCTATATATACAAAAACAAAAAGAGGAGTTGATTCTGACTCATAGAGGTCCCATAGGACAAAACAGAACGACATTATCTGGCTTCCAAGACCTTTTACTGATTGTGAAAGCCGATTAAACACTATATTCTTCTGTGGAGTGTCTGGTTGATTGGGACCACTCACTTCTAAATTTGCACCTTGATATGTACCCAAGATAAATTAAAACCTAAGTCCACAAAATGTTCTACACACACACACACACACACACACAGAGCTTACAACATTTTTTGCTATAACCCCAAGAGTAGAAACAACTCAGATGTTCACCAACTGAAGACTGAGCAAATTGAACATGTAATCTTCGCAAAATGATACAAGCACGATTCAAAATAATGAAGGACATATCATCCCTCCAACACATTTTAGCTCTATGTTTTGACAGATTATACAGTTTCTCTTTAGACTCATATATTTATTGGTCATTAGGTTTTAATTTATTTTGGGCACATATCAAGGTGCAAACTTAAAATTTCTGTGCAATTCTTTCAGATTGCTTTGCCTATACTTATATTGTAATTTTTTTCATTTCCTTTTGATATGTAGCATCCTTTATAAATGTAGATTCAGTGTCTGTTGTTTTTAAGTGCTGCAATTTTCTTACATTGTTAAACATCAAAATAAATAGCAAAATTCTTCAAAGAAATCATTGTTCCATGTTTTCAGATTTGGGGATAAGATAGAGTCTCTCAAATAAAAAATTAAAGATAATGGCATGTAGTTACACTAAATTTTAGGACTTGCTCATCACATCTTAAAGAAAGTGAAAAAAAAAACTGAATAAAACTAAAAAAAAAAAAAAAAACAAACCCAACTATGTACCGGAGAAGATAATTGGTTTTAAAATGCAAAATAGTTGATGGCATAGAGTTTTTCTTAAGAAAAAATTATATAACCAATAGTTTCATTTGATTCTAAAGTAGTGTTTAGATTTTTAACTTTAAACTTCATGTATTTTTTAAGCAAAATTCTGTACAAAGTATCTCATTATCACTCAACTTTATCAGATAATAAGGATTTCCAATTTTAAAAAAATCTCCAAATACATAAATCTCCAAATATATAAAAATCTCCAATATATAAATCTCCAAATATAAAATCTCCATGTCTAGCTAGTCATGGCCAGCTGAAATATCCCATTTTCTTCCTATTTTAAAGAAGAATTGCTCATCTATATCATTTACCATACTTCATGTTCTAAGACAGCCATATCAAACACCTGACCAATTTCTATAAACATTTGTATCTTTGTCTCCAAGCATTATTTGTGAAATTGAGCCCTGCCTTGAACACTTTCCTAACCTATTTACAGAATCAGCTTAACACTTGTCAAATTTTTCTAATACTACAGCAAAAAAGTGTATATAAAATCAAGGTGTTATCAATGATGTCTTAGAAAACACACTTTAAAAAGTCTTAGTTGTCTATTTTAAGAACGTGTAAAAGGAAACATAAAAATACTGACAGGTAAAAAATATTAAGCCCAGTTCTCTAACAAGTTGGCATAATCTTAAACCAGTTAAGACATAGATACACATGTCATTGAAAGATCAAAAGCAAATCACAAGATCTTAGCAAAAAAAATGTATAATAAATCCTTCAAAGTAAAAAAAATCTAGGTGTATGTAAAAATAAATAGATATGAAATTGGTTTATCATTACAAAAAGAGATGTACAGATAAAACCCTCAGGAACAGTAGTGGGAGTTGTGATATAAGAAGAGTAGGAAGATGGTGTGGGTTGGGGGTGGGAGAAAGGGGGAACCCTTCACAAGGGTAGATATATACCCCACCCTCTAGGGGGATGAATAACTGAAATGTGGGTGAAGGGAGCCAACAGACAGTGTAAGACTCGAAATAACAGCAAAAATATATAACTGATCAAGGATTCATGAGGGTGGGAAAGGGAGGGGAGAAAAAGAAGGGCTGATAAGGGCTCAAGTAGAAAGAAAATATTTTTGAAATGTTTATGAAAACATGTACAAGTGTGATTAATACAATTGAATGATGGATTGTCATGAGATATATGAGTCACCTAAAAATGATTAATAAATTAAAATCTTTTCACCCAGAAAATAAATGAGAAATATGAAAAGTATCAGAGCTATATACTTTTTAGGTTATTTGCAGCAGGTAAATTTCAGTTTGAATCTTTAAGAATGCATGAAATAATTATGCACTCATTGATCACTAAAGAGCTCTGGAGAGCTGTTGGATGAACAATGGATTGTGCATTGTCAATTTAGCCAGCCACTTTTAGGGAGAAAAATGAGGCTATCTGATCCTGTGGGGTCACTGTGAGTCAAAATGGACTTGATGGCAATGGGTTTGACTTCTGGGTTAGACAGGGTTCTCTAAAGAAACAAAAGCAGGACCCTAATAATTTATGTATATATATATATGTATATATATGTGTGTGTGTATCAATATCTAGCATAAGAGATAAACTGTTAGCTAATCTATAACTATAATCTATAGTTAACTATATAGTTAACTATAATCTATAGTAACTATAATCTATTATTACAAATGGCTCAGTGCAACTCACTTCCATAATACAGGAATACACTGGCAGTTCTTCAAGTCTTAAGGGCCTCTGGGTAGTCTTCTGTAGAGAAATTCAGGCTATCTGGCCACAGGCAGCAAACAGTCAGCTAGATGTCAGTCTGACAGTTCCTGAGATTTATATTCCAGTAGCATCACGAAGCAGGGCTTGAATGAAACTCAATTTACAGCAATACAATCCACAGATTAGGTGCCCCACGGGTAGTGTAGCTTGCAAATGAAGGCACAAAACAAACAAGGCAGGCAAGTGCACACTGGTCTGAAGATCCAATAGCTAGGGAGAGAAAGGTGAGGCTTGTCGAGCCATTTAATCTCTGCCCTTCTATTAGTCTCACATGTGTTGACCATGTCGCCACAACAAACCTACCAATCTTCATTGGCCATGTTAACACAATAAACCCACCTATCACAGCTTGGTTGGTTTTATATACTAGTAACAACTAAATAAGGATAAAGTAATGTAAAAATGAGATATTTTTCATAACATCATGAATATGAGATGGGACAGTAAAGTAGTGCTCTAAATAAAGTTAACAGTTCTACAAAGGTTTCGGTTGGATAATAGAGTAGTACCTGGTTGCTCCATCAAATGAGATCATCTCAAAGCATTTCCTCAAGTTTTAACTCTTCTATAATTACTTGGTCATTAGGATCAGAGAAACAAAAAGTTATATATATTTTACAAAGAATAATTTTTGGATTTGAAATCTGACTTTCAAAGGTGATTGCCAACTATGTTGAAATCCTGGTCTTATGAAAAATATGATATTTGTATTTAAGGTGAGAGATTTGCAATAGAAAAAAAGGCATTTCACAAAATAAGAAAGTAAGAAGTCTAAAATACTCTGAAAGGTAATAATTATTTTTACAGAAGTACAATATAGGATCATTTGAAATATGCACATATGCATATAGAGTGGTAATGTTTTTGTTATGTATCAATGGAGACAAAAAAAGTACAAATCACATTGAGGAAAATGAGTTACTTTAAAATAGAAACCCTATAATTTTACCAATCTCATTGTGACATTTTGAGTTCTAGAGAAATTAGATCATTTTGAACCACAGGAACCAAAGATACTTATGAGAATTATGACAGAAAAGGGGAGAGAAAGAAAAAAGGAAAGGAAAACAACTAAGTTTAGCCTTCTGGGTGTGCAAAGAGAAGTAGAAGCCTGTCAGAGGGAAGCACATTGAGTACAGAGTGGTCAACGAGAGGAATAAGGCACACTCTTGGCTCATCTCTTAAACAACACAAAATGTCTTATCTTTACAGTAAGAAAGGTTCTGTTTGTGAAACTTTTAACTAAGTACATAATTTCATGAAGCAATCAAACTCCAAATTTATACTGTGAAGATACACTTTGAAATGGTAATTTGTATATGCAATATGTTTTGTGTAGGAACATTGTTTATCTGAAGATAGCACATCTAGATTCTTTAACAAATAGTATGCCAGGAGAAAATGACAGAAAGCAATGCGTTCTGATTCCTTTCTCCTATTGGGTCCACTGAAACCAGGGCCATTTTGAGCCTAAATCATAGTTATTTTACCTGTTAACATTTGTTTAACTGACCTCTCTCATAGTTCACAGAAAGTATCTCCAAATCACCTTAATTTTTACTTCAGTGTATTTATTTCTTGACAGTTCAGTGATTTGATTTTTAATTCTAGTCTCTTGATTTATGAAATTTGAATTAAAGTACTGTAAAATACTGTAAAATCAGATCATGTCAAAGAGGAATAGAATTAACTATTACAAACGGTATAAAAGAATACGAATTTAAATATTTTGAATGTTCAGACCCATGATTTTCACACCTATAAGCATCATGAAATAGAATTTTTTCATCTATTCCAACATGTATAGAACTACATGGGATCTTGCATTATCCCCCAGAAACCCCAGACTCAAAAGGAAGATCAAAGTGGCTCATTGATACAGGGTAGGATATAATGAATTTAATAACACTAGTTTGGTTTTTTAATCCAATTAAAAGGAATCTCTCTAGACCAGAGGAGGTTCACTGGTTCAGATATGAACCAGTAACCTGGAGAATCCAAGACAGATGAACCCCACAGGACCAGTGTGAAGCAGGCAATACTGGAAGGGTGGAGGAAAGGTGGGGTAGAAAGGGGAAACAGATTCGAAAAATCTACGTATAATCTCCTCAATGGGAAACAGACAACAGAATAGTGGATGAAGGGAAACAGACTGTGTAAAATATGGCAATATAATAATAGTTTATCAATTGTCAAAGGTTCATGGAGAGGGGAGTAGGGAGGGAGGGGGGAAATGAGGAGCTGATATCAAGGACTAAAGTGAAAAGCAAACATACTGAGAATGATGAGGGCAGAAAATGTACAAATGTGCTTGATGTACAAAGGATGGAGGTATGCATTGTGATGAGTTACATGAGCCTAGAATAAAGCATTTTTTAAAAATAGAATCTCTCAGTGTTTTGGAGTTTTGTGTCCCATTACAGCTTCATGATACCCTAGAATGATAGTTATCAAAATTATCACATCTATTTGCATCCCAAATATTTTACTTGTGAGAAATCATGCATAGTATAGTCATCTATTTATACAGCATAAACTTTATATGATCAGATACATTTATGAGTAATTTCATTTTATTCATAGATTTGTTTATTGACTAAGTCAAATGACACTACATTAAATGTTCTAGAAAAAATTATATATTTTTTTCCTGAATTCTCAAGAGAAGCAGCACATGTGAAGCGTATAGATGTAGAAATATAGAAGTTAAAACCAAGGAATTGGTTAACACTTTAGAGTCGGGCCAGCTTTAAGGCTGGAACAGCAGTTCTCAACCTGTTGGTCATGACCTCGTTGGTAGTCAAATGACCCTTTCCCAGGGGTTGCCCAATTCATAACAGTAGCAAAATTACAGTTATGAAGTAGCAACAAAAACAACTTTATGGGTGCGGTCAGCACAACATGAGGAACTGTATTAAAGGGTCACAGCATTGGGAAGATTGAGAACCACTGGACGAGAGGCTTTTTCAGTGATCTGCAGCTTCAGGGACTCGTGACCAGGAAGATAACAAACTTATGGCTGCAGTAGTAAATGAATCCAGTTTCAATACGCAAAATGGATGGCCACTGATGACTCTGAATCAGAAGTCAATGCTACAGGCCACAGACTCAAATGCAAAGACCTGGGGATGGAAGAGTATGTATAAGATCCAGATCCAGTAAAAAAACAAGCAAATGTCTTCCTGTATTGAACACAGACCACACCCTGGAGGTTTTCACTTCCCTGTCATGGAGGAAAATGGTCCAGTGAAGTTGCCACAAAGCCTTAATATGTACATTTATTTTTAATGCCTATTAAAATAGGTTTAAACAGCTATATCTCCAATACTCTATGTTATCCATACATCTCAAAAATAGATTATGGTCAGAAAAGGTTAATAAAGATTTTGATGGCTAATAAAATCCTTTACAATGATGTTCTTCTCTATTTTATATAATTATTTTACCCCTACAAACAACTATCTACACATCAAACTGGTACAATAAGTGCTTAACTGAATAGTTTCTTTGTTGTAATATTATAATCTAATTGCTAACATTTTTCATTCTCAAGGTAAATTAACTTTTCTATGTTTTACATCAACCTAATTCATAAATGGCTTCATTTTTTATATTTTATGCTTCATAAATAAACTGTTTCATAAAATGGATTGGAAAAGAATCCATCAATGATTTTGAAATGGATGCTGTCTTGTCACTCATGACTGAATCATACTCAGGTACCTGTCACTTTGTTGAATACAAAATTTTAATAATAAGACTCTGAAGGTTAAAGTAAAGGATGCTACAGAGACTGGCAGGAGCATTGAGAAGTCTGGGGCTACTGGTGCCAATTGAGACAAGGAGTCCTACTGGAATACGATAGAGAACATATGTTCTTTCAAAACCTGTAAGTGGCAGTATGCAGAGAGTAGATCTTACTTCGACCTTACTGCTTCTTAATTTTTCTAATTTTTCAAAACATAGTTGGATTTTGTTTACTGTTTCATTATGCTTTGAAAAAGGACTTATATGAATATTTGGTTTTGTTGTGTTCTTAAATTATATGATACATTCTTTTTATTGTTTCAATCATTACATTACATTTTTTTACATATTCTGTGCTTTGTGTTCCTGATGAAAATTTATGTTTACCTTTGTCCTGGTGGATACAATCAATATAATATTTTTATAATATACTTTGTTGTTTATGTCCCCTAGTAACCTATATTAGCTTTCTCTGAGTTAAAAAAGAATACATATATTTCTACACCCATCCATATTTTATATTCCTCCTTAAAACCCATTTAAGTTTCATTATACTTTTTTGTGATTATACTATAAAAACAGGTATAACAGTTTTTTAAAATACCCTCTAATACTCAATTATAAAAGATGGGGAAATAAGCATATTTATACTGCCTCTCATATTCATTACCCCCCTTCTTGCAACTTTCATTATCATTTTTACAAATTAATAATGTTTAAGAAAATTAACATTCTCTATTATAATGTCAATATTTGGTTTATACATGTCCCATAAAATGTATGTTCTCTCCATTTTTATGCCTCAAAAATCAATGTTCTGATTTTATTTTCAGTTGCCTTCATATAACACTAGTTTTATTTCTGGATTATATAGGCATGTGTCCACTAACGATCCCAGGTTAAGGTTTCAGCTTCTAAATGTAAGCCTAGCAGTTCAAAGCCACCATCTGCTCACCAAGAGAAAGACGAGGTAGTCTGCTCCCCAAAGAGTTACAGTCTCAGAAACCATATTCAAATAGGAGGGTTTTTGCAAGAAGTAATGGAACACTAAGCAAAATCCAAGTATGTTTCAAAAGATTCAAAAACTTAAAGTGTCAGGAAGAGTCAAGATAACTCAATGGCAGATTTGTTGAGTAGTTTGGGATTTTTACTTTCTATTTTGGGGTAGTATGAGATTAGTTTGGTTTATAAGTGACTGGACATTTTTGTCTGACTGCACAGCAATTTTAAATCTATTTGTGTTGTCCAGTAAATCTCTGATATTGGCCATGTATGTCAATTATCTTATTAGGAAATGTCTCAAAATTTACTTTTTCATAGTTGTCTTATTTCTTTCTTGTCGATCATTTTAATTAGAACTAGACATTTTTTCTCTCATTTTTTTTCAGAGATATTATTTTTCACATTAGATATTGTTGTATTACTTTAATTTTGTTAATATTAATTGTATTAGATATATTTCCTTTGGAGACTTTAGAATTTTTAGCAACTTAATTGGTGTAAATTCCACATACCCTACATTCCAAATGTTCTATCATGTCAAGAGTAGTACAATCATCACCACAATCAGATTTAGAAAAATTTCTCTTTGTATATTCATTGTTATTAGCTACACAATCGCCCAAAACTTCCACTATCATACCCCAAAGATATAATGAATCTAGGTACTAGATCTATGGACTTTATCTTGGATTTCATGTACAAAATGTCATTTTAAAATTTAACAGCAATAACAAAGTACACTGATACAAATTTCAATAACAACAGTGGAAAGCATTTTAAAACTGGAACAAATTTTAAGAGAATAAAAAAGAAGAGGGAATGATAAGCCAAATTTCAACCGAACAGCAACTGCAACAATCCACTTTCCAAAACATTTTGCCTGACAGCAAATCCCCTCACACCTCTTGCCTCTGCACAGACTCACCAGAGGCTTGATCCCCTTCCATTGTTTTTTGCTGCTTTTCAACAACTTTAAAATGAGTCAAGAGAAAGCTCACATTTCATTACAGATTTCTCCTTCCTGTGAACTACCTTAACACATTGCATATATTATTCACTATACTGATTCATATACTTTTGGCATTTTCCCCTACAAATGAACCCAAAAAATGTCCTTTTAAGATAGAGCCTTTTATTTTGTATTTACACTCCTTGTGTTATACAGGGTACTTTAGAGAAACAAAACAAGGGCACTAATATTCCGGGTAGACAAGAGGAACAAATTTCACAGACACGCATATAGATATAAGGAAAAGGTTTATATACAAGAGGAACAGGACATTGAGCCCAGTCCAGTTCAAAGTCATAAGTCCAATATTAGCCCATATGCCTGAAATCAGTCTATAAAGTCTCTTTCCAACTCACAAAGTCACAGGGCAGTAGGTGCAGAATTTCGGCGCTGGCAGGGGTCTCCACATGGCTCCTCCCTTTCAGGGCTCAGGGTCCATCAACAGCAGAAGCTACTCATTGCTGGCAGAGGTCTCCATCTGGCCGCCCCAGCTTCAGAGGTCTGGCTCCCTCAGGGCAAAGCCATGTGATCTCTCTGCTGGCTCTCCAGCTTCTCAAAGGCTGCCATCTTTTCTTGTCCATGATTTATCATCTCTGAGACTAACTCCCAATAACTGGGAAAGATAGCTTCTCATCTTCACGAGGGAAATATCGCGAGATTTCTCAGAAGTCTCATGAGAAAGCCATGCCCACTTAGAGGCCTCATTGGCTACTCAATGGCTATCTCCAGATTAACAGGCTAGACTCCACCCCTACATTTCAATCATAAAATTAACATAAGCACATGATTGCCACCATATATATATAGTGTGTGTATGTGTATATGTGTGTGTGTTTATATATATATATATATATATATATATATATATATATATACTGATATCTGGGGGGTGCAGTCTAAGCAGTGAAGGCATTAATGAAAAGCCAGGCCCCAGGAATATATATATATATATATATATATATATAT
>PVJH01009004.1:18119-81789 GCA_004026705.1 Nesogale talazaci
AAAGAGGAGCTTATACCAAGGGCTCAAGTAGAAAATATTTGAAAATAAATGTGGCAACATATGCACAAATATACTTGATACAAATGATGTATTGAATGTTATAAGAGCCCCCAATAAAATCATTGGGAAAAAAAGAAATAAACAGTTGGTTAATCTAAAAAACAAAAAATAGACAGTCACTCTATAAAGCAGTATGAATGGTTCATGCAACTCACTTTCATGAGAAAACAAATACACAGACAGTCCTTCAAGTCTTCAGAGATGCTGGGTAGTCCTCTGTCGAGCAATTCAGGTTATCCAGACACAGGCAGCAAACAGCACGGCAGATACCAACAGTCAACCAGATGACAGGGTCTGACAGTTCCCAGCTCAAGAAATGTATATTCCAGTAGCATCACAAAGCAGCAGCAATACAATCCATGGATTAGGTATCCCACAGGTAGTATAACTTGTAAATGAAGGCACAGAACAAACAAGGCAGCCAGTTGCACACTGATCTGAAGATGCAAGAGGGAGAAAGGTAAGGCTTGTCGAACCATTTATATCTGCACCCTTCAATTAATCTCACATGTGTTCATTGGCCATGTTGGCACTACAAACCTACCTATCACACTCCTTCTCCATCCCCAAAATATGGGGCACCTATGATAGGAACTAAAAAGCCCGACTGGCATAGTGGTTACATGTTGAGCTATGAAATACGTGATTGGTAGGTCGAAACCACCAGCTGCTCCTCAGGAGAAAGATTGGGCATTTTACTTCCACAAACTGTCTGAGAAACCCGCAGAGTCAGCATTGACTCAATTACAGTGAGTGGAGAAAGAAACTTGTATTAAGTCAACTCTTCCAAATTAATGGAATCTATCATTCATTCAGCAAAATGCTGAATGCTGAGAAAACAATGAAGCCCATGTTCAAATCTTAAGCAACGTAGAGTCTAATAAAATTAAGAAACATAAAATGTCTAATCCATATCACAACTTCTATGATAGATGCACTGTGAGATCCATGTATGATTCTTCAAAAGAAATATGTTAAGTTCTATTTAAAAACAAAAGAGAAATGAGAATTCATATGGTATGTAATACCTAATTAAAAACAGAATGATGTGCAACTATTCCCCAAAGAGAACTGGTTTTACTGCAAGTGAGAAAAACTCAGGATAACTTTGCTCATCTGGACCTATAACAAAGTTCTTTCAGCGCTGTTAATAAAAGTCCAAAGTGCATATGCCTAGGCTATAAACCTCCACACAGAAGACATTCAGTTGAAGTGCCATGGGTTAACCATCCCAGTGTCAAGAGGCACTCTACTCCAATAGGCCTCACTCGAGGGCCCTGAGTTCCACTCCCCAGGTTCAGCAAGTCCAGTTGCCCTCATTCAGTCCCAGAGGCAACTCACTCTACAAGGCAGCCTCTGCTCAAAAGCGTTCGGCTTTACTTGATCTGTGAGCTGGGAAGTGCAGTACTCTACCTCATGGTCTCTCTCCTGCTTCCACTGCTTCTGCCCCTCTGACATCACAGCTGTCTTTTAGGTCATGTGGGGATGACTGTGTAGGGTACTGGGGTTCCAAAGAATTGCCCTGCTCCTAGCTCTTGCTGGCAGTGAAATCCTCTTCCTGCTTCTGAGAGGACTCATTGTATATGCAGCCACCTGGCTATCACACTGCACCCTGCTAGCAATTACTCACAGGGGATTCTTAACACAGTCTTTCACCACCTTCCTACCCAGACCCAGGAAGGAAAAACTCATTTGGTAGGAGTTAGAGGTTTTGACTAGAAGAACTACATAAAATAATTCACAGGCCCTACATCAACCATGCCTCTCATGGTACTCTATTTGTTTGGCTTAATAAATCATAGTGTTAGTCATAGGGACTGACAGATATAATCACGACTATGGGTTTATTATAGACTTTAATAGGTAACAAATAGTATATTGAGTTACACACTGGGAAACTAACCTCAAGCAAATTGGGTATAGTCTTAGAAGGCCACGTTGTACATGAATACTAAAGCTAGGTTATGCATGGAGCCCCTAACATGTCTGTCAGTTTTTTACATGATTTTTCATATGTAAGTTCAGGATAAAGCTAAAAGAAATTTAAAACAAATGCATGAGACACAGAATACGATGTTGGTTTTTATCCCACCTGAATTTGGAGAGCATCTTAAGTGCAGATTCAATACATTGAACACTAGTGACAGAGCACCTGGTGAGCTTTGGGAAGACATAAAGACCATGATTCAGGAAGGAAGTGGAAGTATCTTAAACAGACAAAATGGGGGCTGAGCCCCAGTGGCATAAGTGATTGAGTGCGGGACTGCGGCCCGCGGGCTTGCCAGTTCAAATCCAGTGGTGTTTCTCAGGAGCAGCTCTGGGTAGCTCCCATGACCACCAGAATGCAGTGATGCCCCCCCCTCTCAAAAAAAAAGACAAAAAGGAAAGAAAAAGTGGATATCAAGAGAGATGCTGAAACAGGCTCTTAATAATAGAATAACTAACGCAAATGAAAGACATCAAAGACGCAAGTCAGAGAACTGAATAGAAAATTCCATAGGGCAGTTTGCAAGATAAAGTTAATGGTTATGATGAAATGTGCAATGACCAAACATTCGAAAACAAAACTAGATGATCAAACTCATCAAATCGTAAACTGAGAGAACTCAAGTTAAAATTCAAGCCTCTAGTTGCTATCTTGAAAGATTCTATGGGTGAAATATCGAATGATGCAGAAAGCATCAAACGAAGACGGGAAAAATACACAGTCACTTTAACAAAAAGAACTAGTTGGTATTCCACTATTTCAGGTGCTAGCATGTAAGGAAGAACCAAGGATTCTTCAGGAAGAAGTGCTAGATCCACTGAAAGCATTTGTCAAAAATAAGGCTTTGGGAATTGATGTCATTATAATTGAAATGTTTCAACAAGCTATTGAAGTGCTGGAAGCGCTCACTCATCTATGCAAGGAAATGTGGAAGACAGTGATTTTGCCAACTGACTGGAAGAGAACCATATCTGTACCCATTCCAAAGAATGGGGACCTCAAAATGCTCAAACTATAGAACAATATCATTGTGTTGGTCCAGGTAGACTAGAGAAACAAATCCATAAACACTCATATGTATATAAGGGAGAGGTTTATTATATACAAGAGGAATGGAACATTGAGATAACATCTCAGCCCAGTCAAGTCCGAGGTTATAAGTTTGATATTAGTCCATATATCTGATACCAATGGATAAGTCCTCTTCAAACCCACAAAGCACACGCAATGACATCAGAACAATCACAGACTAGTAGGTGCAGAGTCTTGTGTATCCAATGGCGGTAGAAACCTCTCAGCTCTGGCAGAGTTTCCCCGTGGCTCCTCCAGTTTCCAGGACTCGGGGTCTATCACCATGCTGTCATGTGTCTTGTCAGTTGCAATGTGTCCCAGCAAGTGAATCCTGAGTCTCCCACCTCCAAAAGGAAAATGCTGCCAGATTTCCCAGAATTCTCTAAGGAGAAGGTGATGCCCACACAGAGGTCTCGTTGGCTATCTCCAGATTGACAAGCTAGACTCAACCCCTACACTCTTAATCCTCAAACTGACATCAGCCTAGGTGACTGCCACAATCATTAATATCACATGCAAGTAAAAGTTTGCTGAAGATCATCCAACGATGGTTGCAGCAATACATTGACAGAGAATTGCCCCAGGGTCAGGCTAGATTCACAAAAGGACAAGGAACAAGCCATATTTTTGCTGATATCAGATGGTTCTTGGTTCAAAACAGAGAGTACCATAAAAAATGTTTACTTTCCTTTAATTGACTACAATGGCATTTTACTCTGTGAACCATAATAACCTATGGAGAACTTTGAGGAGAATGGGGATTATAAAATATTTGATTGTAATTTATAATACACTCATTCATAATTTGTACATGGATCAAGAGGCACATATGTAAACAAAGCAGGGGAATACTGCATGTTTTAAAATCAAGACAGGTTGTGGTCAGAGTTGTATCACCCCACCAGGTTTGTTCAATCTGTATGATGAGAAAATCATCAAAGAAACTGGATTCTATGAAGAGGAATGTGGCACCAGGATTGGAGAAAGTCTTATTAACAACCTGCCACATACAGAGGACACAACCTTGCTTGCAGAAAGTGAGTAGGGCTTGAAGACTTACTGATGAAAACCAAAAACAACAGCCTTCAGGATGGATCACAACTCAAGGCAAAGAAGAGCAAAATATTCACAACTTGACCAATAAGATAAAAGGCTGAAGCTGTCAAGGATCTTATTTTGCTGTGATCCACAGCCAATGCGCATTCAAGAAGCAGTTGAGATATTAAAAGACATATTGCACTAGGTAAATTGGATGCACAAGACTTTCTCAGGGTATTAAAAAGCACAGATGCTACTTTGAGGACTGAGGTACACCTGACCTGAGCCACAGTATTTTCCCTTGCCTCATGCAGCTGAATGTTGGACATTGAATAAGGATGATTGAAGATAAATGACTGCTGTTAAATTGTGACTCTGGGAAAGAATAATGATAGTTGTATGGACTGCTAAAAGGACGAGCAAGTCTGTCTCGGAAGAAGTGCTGCCAGAGTGTGCAGCAAGATGGCAGGATTTGGCCTTCCACACTTTGGATCTATTGTCAGGAGAGACCAGTCTCTGGAGAGGGACATCATGTTTGATAAAGTGGAGGGCCAGCAAAAGAAGCAGAACACCCTTACAGAGGTGGACTGGCCCAGTGGTTGCGACAATGGGCTCAAGCATAGGAACCTTTGAGAGGACGACTCAGGACTTGGCAGTGCTAAAGTCGGTTGTTTAGAGAGACAATATGCATTGAAATGGACTCTATGGCCTTTAACAACAACAGCAACAGACACTGGGTTTCTAACCACGAGATCAGCAGTTTGAAAGCATCAGTTAAGCCTTTCTACTCCAGTAAAGATTTACAGTCTCAGCAACCCCCAGGGGCACCTCCACTGTGAGAAAGAATAGTCTCGATTGAAGGGAGAAGGGGTGGGGGATTGCTTTGTTTACCAGCAAGTTACAAAATGTTAAGGATTCAGTGCTTTTGTCTGCAAGACCTCTTCTCAGTCATACTGGCAGTCACAGGACTCTCATTGGTCCTAGACCTCTCAGCTCTATGATGTCTTACCCTCTGCCCTATTCTGTGGCCTGAGAAGCCTAATGCCTAAATTTATCCTGACTTCCATTGAGTGGATTCCGACACAAAGTCACTCTGTAAGACAGGGCAGAAGTACTCTGGGATTTCTGAGATTTTAACTCTTTACAGGAGTAGAAAACCTCATGTTTCTCCCATGGAGGACTTGGTAGTTTTTAACTCCTAACCTTGCAGTTAGCAGCCCAAAGCTACCTACTACACCAGGGTGCCTACCTTAGATTCCTTAGGATGGATGAATTATCTAAGGAGGAGAATGCAAAAAGACATCAGAGGTCCAAGTTCTGATTCTTAAGGTATTGTAGCATTTATGGTTTGGTTAAATTTTAGTTCTTTGGCAACAAAAAAAAACTAGAAGCAAGATAGGAAAGAGGAACAAAAGCTTCCCAAACCCAGGAGACTCTATGGGTATGGAAACCAAAGGAAGAGTTTCAGGAAAGCAGTACGGCTCTACCAGGGCATAGAATCCAGTCCTTTAAAAAAAAAAAAAAGTACAGTAGAATCCCTTTTGTGTTTCTTGAGAAGTTTGTATCAATAAAATAAGTTATTATATTACAAGTGAGTTTGTCAAATTTTGATGCTATTGTTTTATATAAACCTAGAGAGTTTCAGTTAATTCAACTCAATCTCACCTGTGATGGATTTTTCAAAATAAAAATGAAAGCTCCTCCTTCAGGAAACCCATACTGACCTAGGGATTCACAGAGAATGAACAGGGAGACTGGCTTCTCACACTTATTTTTTAAATGTCATGGATTTTTCTGATGCTCACTCAGGAATAAAGACCACCACACTAAATGAGGTTTTCTTAAAAGGTATTACTGTTGATTCCATTTCACCTGTGCAAATGTTAACTGCAAACGATACAAGTTTAGACGTGTCTCTCTGCTGGGTTGGGGGCTTTCGGCACGTTCTCTCAGCAATACACCACTGTTAACTTTCATTAAGAAAAGGAGGTCCGATCAGTGAGTCCCGGGAGGATGTGCTGGGCTCAGTGATTCAGGGCAAGAGGCTAGTTCAGAAGGTGGTGAGGACTGTGTTTTAAAGTTCCAAAGGGGTTCGTTTTGATGGATTTCCACAAAGGAAGATGAGGGGGCTTGTTATGAAGAATGTTTAAGATAATTAAAAACTACATTGGTGAAAAAAGAAAGGGTGGGGAAGTGAGACTAAAGAGTTTTTGTTTATTGTTATTGTTTTCTATCAGAATTCACTTGTAGGTTCTTTGGATGTATTAATGTCTGTTCTAGAAGGATTTCCTTGGGAAACCTTATACTCTCTAGTAACAGCTGTGGTAGTGCCCCTCCAAGCTTCCTTCAGTTTCTATCACTCAAAGAGCATTGAAACGGAACACCATCTGAATTTCTAGAGTATGCTTACAGGTCTCTTTTGAGAGGGTGGAAATGGAAAGGCAGAATTCTTGGAGCAGAGTTAGAGAAATGGAATTTACAAAGTGCACGATAAATCAAGAAGCAATAGTTTCACCATTTGATGGTTTTTTTAATAAAACATCCTTGATTTTTGCAATGCTTTTTCCCGTACCCTGTACTGTCTGCTAAAGAAGGGTATAAAAGACAGGAGAGGAGTTTTCGGTATTCCAGGGATCTTGAATTTTATTAATTATATCATATATGCATATATAAATAAAACTTAAGCATGCTTTCAAAGCAGAGTACCAAATTTTTGAACTATGTTTAGAAGAAATGAATGAATTTTGTAAGAAATAGGGAATTAGGGCAACATATGTGGTTTCTCTTAGAAACAAAGATTCACATCAATCTTAAATGTACCTTGTAGCAATGTAGATGGGAAGATTTTAACCATTTAATAAAAAAAATGATGATCATTTAGTTAAAGATGGCAGAATTTGAGGTTAAGTGAAAGGTTCAAAAGTCTCTAATAATGCAAATAAATTGTAAATTAAAATTTTAGTTTCTTAAAATGTTAAAACCATAAAACTAAACATGTCATTTGATTTATTGCTACATGAATCCATCCTGTGTAAAGGCTAGCTATTTGTGCTGGGCCATTCTTCTCTGAATTACAGGCTAGTCAGCATCCTGACATTACTAAAATAGCTGAAACTTCTCTCATAAAGATAATGCATCTCAAATGTCATAGCAGAGATTCTGTTTCTATTTCCATGAACATCTGAAGAATATCCCAAAAATTTTGGGTATTTGAATAGTACATTGGTCAATATACAGTTTGATCTCTGAGAAAAAGATGTGAATATATAATCATTTTCTCCATTAGAATACTATCCATCCTTGACATAACTCCATTTCCATATATATTAAAAAAGCACACAGGGACACTATTGATATACTTAAAACCATATAGGACTCTCAGTTCTTATGTATCTCTTACCCATAAATATCTTTATTTAAGCTTTCATCTGCATTCCGCACAATTAAATGATATTCTTGCTTTCCCTTAAGCACATTCCCTAAGGTCAAATTCCAATAGCAATTATCTTACCATTATAGCTGTTTAATAAATATTAATAAAAGAAGTTATAATCCCTCAAAGTCAGACACATTTTTCCTTTTTAAAAAAGATTGTACTGGTTGTGAATTTCAATTAATCTTAATGTTCATTCAATTAGCCAGTACTAGTGAAGGAGCCAGAGGCAAAGTGTGCCTGGTAAGGGAATAAGTGTCACCACCTTTTAAGGGAGAATCCTCAAACTTATGGGAACAAACATTTCTTTTCGGGTTTGGCAATCATTTGCCCTATTCTTTTCTGAACTGCTTGCTCAATTTTTTTGCTTTAATCTTTTTCACCAGCATTTTCTTAGTATTTGTAACATTTTGTATCACAAATCTTCAGACTCTTCATGAGATATGTGGCCAATACTTTCTGAACTGTTCTTTCATTTGGCATTTACCTTTTAGTTACATTAAATTTTAAATAATTATGCTAGTAGAGGTAGGAAGCCCATATGAAACTCACTGCCATCCCGGCCTTTTGGCTCATGGCTACCTTGTAAGAAAGAGGAAAACTACTTCTGTGGGTTTCTGAGACTGCCAATATTCATGGGACCAGAAATCTGCATTTTTTTTCCCTCTGAATAGCTACTGGATTTGAACAATTGGCCTATCAGGTAACAACCCAACACCTAACTTATTATATCACCAGTGTTAGCATCTTTTATTTAGTCTCATAACTATATCTATATATTGAATAGGAAATTTCAATTTGACTATCTGTTTAAATAACAAAGAAAGAGAAAGAAAAGAGAAGCACGGCAAGAGAAGAGCATATCCAGTGGGGCTTTCGTCCGTCATCTTTCTTGATCCCTGGCTACATTACACATGGTTCAGCATTATTTCTTTATCAAAACTCTCCCTTTGGTTCCCATGCCACTATAGTCTCCTGAGTTTGGGGAGTCCTCCCCTTTTCCTATCTTGCTATCAGTTTTGTCACAGAACTAAAATTTAACTAAATTTAACTACAATACCTTAAGATTCAGAACTTGGAACTCTGATGTCTTTTTGCACTGTTTTCCTTAGATAATTCATCCATCCTAAGGAATTTAAGCTTGGCACCCTCATGAGGTAGTAGGTAGTTTTAGGCTGCCAAGGTTAGAGGTTAAAAAACCACCATCCCCTCCATGGGAGAAACATGGGGCTTTCTACTCCTGGAAAGAATTAAAATCTCAGAAACCCCAGGGTTGCTCCTACCCTATCCTGCAGGGTTACTCTGAGTAGATTCAATGGCAGTGAGGATTTGACTAACCATCCCACATTTTAATCTCTCTAGCCTAGGATACTCCTGAATCACAGACCCATATTACATTCAATTTCCTACTTACCACATCTACTTACAAACCAGTAAGGGATTTGATGTTCAACATGTACACATCTGAGCTCCTTATCTCCCTAATGCCCACTCCTCCACAATCTGACCTTCTGCCAATATTAAGTCAATCAGGAAATGCTGCCAACATGCACAAGCATTTGTGGCAGGTAGATAACTCTAGGAGCCATATTTGACATTTGTGGCAGTTACATAATCTCCTGTCACTTTTTGAAGGGGTGAGGTCAATCAGGCCACAGCTTGAGGACCTCATTTGGAGATGCGGAGATAAATAGCTCATGAGAGGCAGATACGCTCTCTGCTTTATCTTCCTGCTGACGCATGGAGCTACACTAGAACCCTGGAGCTGGAGGAGCTACATGGAGGCCCCTGCCAGTGCTGAGATGTTTCCACAACTACTGGATCCACAAGACTTTCTGCATGATAGCATGAGTCTAAGAGGAATTTACAGATTAGTATTGGCATATGGCGTAATATCAGATTTATGGACTTGATCTTCACTGAGCTGGGGTGTTTTCTTTTTTTATTTTGATTTTATTGGGGGCTTTTACAACATTTAATACATTGTTTGTATTAAGTATATTTGTACACATGTTGCCACATTCATCTACATTATCCACTTGAACCCCTCCAGCATAAGCTCCTGTTCCCCTCTTTTCTCTAGTTCTTTATTTTTTAAATTCCAACTCCCCATATTTACCCTTCCCCCTTCTCCTCCCCTATGAACTTCCAATAACTTACAAATTGTCATTACCTTTTCATATCTTATACTGTCTAATGTGTCACTTCACTCACCGCCCCCACCCCCATTGTCCACACCTCAGAAAGGAGGTCACATGTAGATCCAAGAAATTTGTTCCCCCTTTCTACTCCACCATCCCTCCACCCTCCCAGTGTCACCACTCCCCACTAGTCTCAAGGGATTATCTAGCCTAAATTTGCACGTTTTCGACTCCAATGTGCATCCCCTGGTCTAAGCAAATGTGTCTGGCAGAATTGGATAATGATAGTAGGTGGGAGGGAGCATTTGAGAACAATTCATTGTTACTACACTGCACCTAGACTGGCTCATCTCCTCGCTACAACTACTCTGTAAGAGGATGTCTCTTCACTTATTGATGGGCTGTGGGCCCCCAATCTGAACTCCCCAACCCTTATAATGATATATTTTTCAGGTCTTTGATGCTTGATACCAGATCCCTTTGACATCTCATGGTCATACAGACTGTTGTGCTTCTTCCATGTGGGCTTGCTTCTTGGCTAGATGGCCACTTATTCACCTTCATGTCTTTAAAACTACAGACACACATCTTTTGATAGCTGGCACCATCAGCTTTCTTTACCACATTTACTTAAGCACATATTTGTCATCAGCAATCATATCGGGAAATTGAGTGTATAATGTTATGATTATTATGTGACAGTCTTGTGCTTATGTTAATTTTATGACTGAAATGTTGGGGTGGAGTCTAGTCTATTAATCTGGAGATAGCCATTGAGTAGCCAATGTGGCCTCCATGTGGGCATGGCTCTCTCCTGAGACTTCTGGGAAATCTTGCAATATTCCCCTTGTGAAAATGAGAAGCTATCTTCCCCAGTTGTTGGGAGTTAGTCTCATAGACGATTAATCACGGAAAAGACAAGATGGCAGCTGGAGGAGCCGAGAAGCTGGAGGAGCCAGTGGAGAGACCACATGACTTTTCCCTGATGGAGCCAGACCTCTGAAGCTGGGGCGGCCACATGGAGACCTTTGCCAGTGATGAGTTGCTTCTGCTGTTGATGGACCCTGAGCCCTGGAAGCAAGGAGCCATGTGGAGACCCCTACCAGAGCCGGGATTCTGCACCCACTGACCTGGGACTTTGTGAGTTGGAGGAGACTTTATAGACTGATTTTGGGCATATGGGTAAATATCAGACTTATGACTTTGAACTGGACTGGGATCAATGTCCTGTTCCTCTTTTATATAAACCTTTTCCCTATATCTATATGTGTGTCTATGAAATTTGTTCCTCTAGTCTACCTGGACTAACACATATTAGTTCTTGAAATCTGATTATTGATAATTGATCCCTTTGGTATCTCTTGGTCCCATAAGCTGGTGTACTTCTTCCATGTGGGCTTTGTTGCTTCTGAGCTGGATGACCGCTTGTTTACTTTCAAGCCTTTAAGAACCAAGATGTGTATGTTTTAATAGCCAGGCACCATCAGCCTTCTTCACCACATTTGCTTATGCACACATTTGTTTTCTGTGATCGTGTCAGGGAGCTACGTATCATGGAATGCCAATTTAATAGAACAAAATTTTCCTACACTGTGGAAGTACCTGAGTGAGGTTCAAAGCCCATCTGGTGTTCTAATTCTAAACCATTAAGTATATGTATATTAATCTATTTCCTCTTCATCATATGAATATATGTACCTATGTATATGCCTGAATTTAACCTCTATAAATGCTCCTTACTCCCCAGTTCTTTTCTCAATTTCCCTATACTGCCTCCTGTTCCACCATCACATTCAACCTCCATTTGGGTTTCAATATTGTCTCTCTATTATATTAGTCTTAATCAATCCCTATCAGACCTTCCACACCCACCCTGCCACCAATCCTGAACCACATGCTACTCCCCACATCCCTGGATCAACCAACAGCCACTCCCTACATCCACCCTGGTACCATCAGTCCCATCGTCCTCACCTCTAGACTGCCCATCCATCCCATGCCATCCAGATAGATCTGTAGAGAAAATAATATACTCAAAAAAGGGGCATCCTATAATGAAGCAAGCAAAGAAATGAAAACATCAACAAAAAAGATGCCAATATCCAACATATAGATGTACATGCAAGAATACAATAATAATAATAATGTAAAATCCTAAAAATAGTTTAAGGACTGTTTGTTGACCTCCAGGAGTGTCTCCTGGTTGAATGGGATGGGGTTCACAAAGTATATCTTTGGTGCTCGATCTGGAGCTCCATGTTCTGTCGCACACCCTTAGTATTTTGGTGTGGTTAGGTCAGATAGGGTATAATCCTGACCCTGTTTCTCCATTTTTTTACCCCAAAATGTCTTGGTCAGTGAGGGTAGCTGTATTTCATATTGGGGCCAGTCCATATGGTCCTCTCATTGTAACGGCTGTTCTGAGTGAGAATATCATCCTGAAGGCTCGGTGGGCCAGGATGTTCTTCATTCTATCTTCCTCCCCCTTCATTTATTCTCATGTACTCTGGTCAGGTATATCTCTCTCCCCAAGCTGCAACTTTGGTGCTGACGTTCAAAGCAAACACCACTGGGGAAGAGGCAGTTGCCCCAGTAGTTGGAATTTGGGTTGTGCTCTCAGACCTCTCCACTGGTTCTCAGCTCCATTGCTCCATGCTACATTCACTTCTGAGAACACCTTATTTAAGTTTGATTCCTGTTTTCCTGTGGAAATGTAAAAAATACACTCCTTTGGGTGGGTTAGTACCCCATTCCTTCTCTACTTAACAGCATCTCATCTCCCATATCCTGGCGTCCCACCCTAGTTGGCTACTATATGTAGCCCTGGATTTGGTATGGTCCCAGCTGTACTACCTGGGCCTTCTCCCAGGATATTCTGTATACTGTCGATTTTTCCCAATACCACTTTTGCAATTTAAAAAAAAATTATTATTAAGCTTACCTCAGCAGACTTATATTGTACATTTCCTTTTGCCCTTGACTAACTTTGCTTAACATAATTTCCTCCAGTTCTTCCCATGCAGAGATGTGCTTCACATGTTCACTACTACTTTTCAGTGATACATTGTATGTATGTACCATAGCTTTTTTAATCCACTCATCACTTGATGGAAATTTGGACTGCTTCCAACTTCTTGTGATTGTAAACTGCGCTGCGATGAGCATCCTTGTTATAGATTCTTACTTGCCTCTTCTGGATATATGCCCAGTTGGGGGAATGTTGGGTTATATGGTATCTCAATTTTCATCTGTTTTAGATATCTCCAAATTGATTTCCATAGTGGTTGTACATACCAGAAGGTCCACCAGCAGTGGATAAGAGTCCCTATTCCCCCACAGCCTCTCCAACACTTGTTGCTTTCTAATTTTTTGAATTGGGCTATTCATGAGGGTATTAGGTGATATCTCATTGTTGTTTTGATTTGCATTTCTCTTATAGCTACTGATCGGGAGCATCTTCTCATATATTTATTGGCCATTCTCATTTCTGCCTCTGTGAAACTTCCGTTCAGTTCCTTTGACCACCTCCTCAGAAGGCAGTTCCTTTGACCACCTCCTCAAAAGGAGTTTTACTCCTTTTGGAAGCTATAAGATTTTGGTTATAAGGCCTTTATCTGATTTGTCATTGCTAAAGATGTATTTCCAGTCTGTCTGCCCTCTTATTACTCTCTTGTTGAAATCTTTCGATGTACATAGGTGTTTTATCCTCAGTATATCTCACTTGACTATGTGTACCTCCTCTGTGTTTGTGTTCTTACCTATTTCTGATAGCCTATGTAATCCCTGTGTCAGTGTTCTCAGGTTGGTCCCAATTCCCTCATTGATGACCATAATAGTTTGGGGTTTTACTTTGAGATCTGTGATCCACCTTGAGTTTATTTTAGTGCATGGAGTGAGGTAAGGGTCTTGCTTGAGTTTTCTACAGATAGATATCCATTTTTTCCAACACCACTGTTGAAAAACGCATCTGTTTCCCATTTGATATTTTTGGACCCTTATCAAAAATCATTTTTCTGTAGGCTAATTTTTATTTCTGGACTTTCAGTTCTTTTCCATTGGTCTGAGTATCTATCATTATGTCAAATATCTACAGAATTTTTCATCCAAATAAAAAACAATTTACATTCTTTTCATCCCCACATGGGACTTATTCAAAGATAGACCACATGCTGGAACATAAGACAAATCTACATAAATTTAGGTACATTGATATCATACAGAACTCTCTCTCAGACCACTGTGCCATAAGGTTGGAAATTGACAAAAGGGAGATAAAAAAACTAGAGAAAATAATTGGAGAATGGATAATTCTCTCCTGCAAAAGAAGTCCATATTGGCCCAGATCACAGATGAAATTAAAAAATTTATAGAAACCAATGAGAATGAAAACACGACATATCAAAACTTATGGGACACAGCAAAGGCAGTCTTCAGAGGAAGGTTCATAGCAGTACATGCACACCTGAAAAAGGAAGAGCGTCCCATAACTGATATGTTGGCACAAAATTTACAACAACTAGAGCAGAGCCAGCAGGACAATCCCACTAATAGCAAAAGAAAAGAAATAATAAAAATCAGGTCTGAGATTTGGGAGATCGAAAATAAGAAAACAATGGAAAAAATTAATGCTGCTAAAATTTGGTTCTTTGAACGAATTAATAAAATTGACAAACCCCTGGCAGACTTAATCAAAGAAAGGAGGAACAAAATTTCAATAACAAGAATAAGGGATGAAAAGAGGGGACATGACCACTGACCTTAATGATATCAAAAGGTTAATCACACAATACTACAAAGGTCTGCACTCCAATGAATTCAACAACTTGGAAGACATGGACAAATTCTTGGAAAAACAGGCTCTACCTAGATTATCCCCAGTGGAGGTCAAGAATCTTAACAGACTCATAACAATAGAAGAAATAGACAAGTTTATCAAGGGATTACCAACAAAAAAATCATCTGGACTAGATGGCATTACAGGAGAATTCTAGCAAGCACTCAGGAAAGAACTGACACAGATCCTACACAAGCTCTTCCGAAGCATAGAAAATGATGGCAAACTCCCGAACTCCTTCTATGAAGCCAGTATAACACCGATACCAAAACCCGGCAAGAATCCCACAAGAATTGAGAACTATAGACCAATATCCCTAATGAATGTTGATGTAAATATCCTTAATAAAATACTGGCCAATAGAATAAAAAATTATATAAAACAAATAATTCACCACAACCAAGTGGGGTTCAAATCCAGAATGCAGGGGTGGTTCAAGATATGAAAGACCATTAGTATCATTTGCCACATTGACAAGAGAAACTCTAAGATCCACATGATATTGTCAATAGATGCAGAAAAGGCATTTGACAACATTGGGCATTAATTCCTGTTTAAGACACTCCAGAAAATAGGAATAGAAGGAAAATTCCTCAAGACAATACAAGTTATATATGAAAAACTAACAGTGAATGTGATAGTCAGTGGAGAAAAGACAAACACTATCCTACTGAAAAAGGGGACCAGACAAAGATGTCCCTTATCCCCACTCCTATTCAATATCGTACTAGAGGTTTTAGCTATTAGCATAAGGCAAAGAAAAGACACACAGGTATTCACCTGGGGAAGGAAGAAGTGAATTATTGCTACTTGCAGATGATATGATTTTATATATGGAAAATCCCAAAAGCTCCATTAGGGGATTACTAGAAGTAGTAGAGGAGTATGGCAAAGTGGCAGGATACAAGATCAACAAGCAGAAGTCAATCAGACTACTATATACATCAGATAAGACTATAGAAGGGGAGATAAAAAAGAGATACCCTTCACAATTGCCAACCACAAATTGAAATATCTAGGGACATACCTGACTAGAAGAACAAAAAAAATCTATATGAAGAAAATTACTTAACACCAATGCAAAAAACTAAGAATGACTTCAATAAATGGAAAAACATTCCATGCCCATGGATCGGAAGGCTCAATATAGTAAAGATGACAGTTGTACCCAAGGCACTATATAAGTTTAATGCAATACTGATATAATTACCATATAATGCACAATGCTCTTTGATATAAAGTTCTCTCTTACACATATAGGAGTGCCTAAGGATTTGTTCCTCTGGTCAACCCAGACTAACACAGAATTATAGTTTCTCTCTGTGTCCAGTGTATTATGAAATGGAGCTATAATTAAGTTCACATGTATCTGGATCAGGTTATATCATGATATATGGAAAAAGGATTGAAGTTGTCAAACATTTCATCTTGCTTGGATTCAAAATCAATGCTCATGAAAGAAGCAGCCAAGATATTAAGCCATGCAATGCTTCAGATAAATCT
This sequence comes from Nesogale talazaci, assembly GCA_004026705.1. Classification (NCBI taxonomy): domain Eukaryota; kingdom Metazoa; phylum Chordata; class Mammalia; order Afrosoricida; family Tenrecidae; genus Nesogale; species Nesogale talazaci. The sequence goes on from PVJH01009004.1 coordinate 34,187, forward strand.
GCTGCACTAGACCTCTTTTACCGTGTTGAAAAGCAAGGATGTTATTTTGACAATTAATGTGTGGCTGACCCCTTTCATGGTGTTTTCTATGGCATCGCATGCATGTGAAATTTAGGCACAGAATAAGGAAGACCAAGGAAGAATCATTGTATTTGAATTTTAGCATTAGCAAAGAATATTGAAATAACTACCAAAAGAACAAAACAATTTGTCTTGGAAAGAGTACACATTATCAGGAAAGATCAATCCCAGGAAAATGGCATCACGCTTGGTAAAATAAAGAGGTACCTCAAAAGAGAAAGACCTTCCTCCACAAGATAGACTGACACGGAGGCTGCAACCATGAGTTTAACACAAGAACAATGGTGAGGACAGCACAGGACCGGATAGTGTTTTGTTCTGTTGCACAGGGGACCGCTAAGAATTAGAACAGACTGAATGGTACGTAACAATAAAGACCCCATTCCTCTTTATCGCTTTTTTAAAAATATAAGTTATGTTGATTTTGCTTCCATCTTGCAAGGCATGACCCTCTTTTTTCTAAATTTTATAGACAACAGAATTCCAAATTCATGTAATTTTTATGTATATTGCAAAAGAGAAAGTCTTTCTACCAGGACTGAATAAACATTAGTATTAAAATATAGTCTTCGCTGATGTAAACTTGTCTTTACCCACATGTCCTCACAACTGTCTGCCATTTGGCTACTTATTTACTAGCCTCTTGCGAACTATGGGAGCATTTCTCCCTGTGGCCAACGGAGAGGATGGAAGAACTATAAGAAATGAAATCTGAGTATCAGTGTCTTTTGTGTAAAGTGGGTTTAGGCATATTTAAAGGGTCTTTGTTAAATGGCATGGGCATCATCTGACCAGTTAAAATTTCACAAGGCGTGGGGGGTAGGAGAATCACCGCAGCATCCACTACCCAAGCTGAGGCCAATAAGGCATAGGAGACTTGACTCCACCCTCTAAACTTTTAACCAATTCTGACATCAACTGTCCCCACCCGCATTACTCCCTACTTCTCTGTGACATTTGATTACTCACTACAATGTCCACACAGAACCTACACATCTTATTCACAGTTATGGTATTTATTAGTAAAATAACAAGTTGCAATCAGATTCAGGAACAATTCAGATTACAGTTCTCTGATCAAGACAGCCTCTCCCCAGTTATATCTTTCTGACTTTTGTTCCTATAGGCTGGCTCCCTGGCCCTACTCAGGTGATTGTTATGCTTCTCTGATTAAGTGTACATAGGCACCTCACTCAAGTGAACCAACCTCCTACTGCAGGTATTCAGTTTTCTCACCCACAGAATATACCTCCCTGGTATTGTTTCCCAGGGACAAGATAAGCCCCACCTAGGTGGGCGGCACAGTCTTGCTCTCCCAGCACCATTTCCTCACTACCACAGCACTGGAAACTTCCCTTTCCCTTTACAATCTACCAGCCTTCAACTCAAATCATATAGATCTCCCCCCATTCCAGCACCAGGCGCAATTCCCCTAACATACACTGTAGGTTGCCAGGACCTGCCTGAAAGTTCAGGATGCTTCCACTCCCCTCTCTCTTCTCCCTTACCCTCCCAAAGGGTCTTTTCCCTGAATAAAGCTACCCTTTGCTTCGCGTCTCTGTCTGAACTCTGCCTCACTTTACCTCTCAATGATTACCAGGTTTATATTAGAAAGGCTAGTAGATAAGCCTCTCATAAATTCATTAAGGAAAAAGAAACCACATATTTGAGTACTCTCACTACAACTAAACAAAAATAATGTATTCTACTATTGTCAGTTTATACCTTCAGATTCTACACTTAAAATGCTCAAAATGACAAGTTTAATATGAAATATATTACATAACCTATCTATACTCTAGAAATTGAAACAAGTTGTTACTGGGTGCCATGAGCTCAGTTTTAACTCATGGCTGTCTTGTGTGTAACAGAATGAAATGCTGCCACTCCTATGTCCTCCCAGTGACTGTGAAGGCTGAGCCCATTGCTTCAGGCAATAGTACTAGCCCTCTCTCCAGCGACCCTTCAATTTACTAGGAATGGTGTCATTTTCTAGGCGTTCACCTCTCCTAATAAGATTTCTAAATACATGAGACCAAATCGCCCAAATATGAATCATCTTCACAACTACGAAGCATCTGGCTGTACTTATTCCAAGAAAGATGAACTTGGTCTTCTGGAAATACATGATATTTTCACTACTCTCTATCAATACTGTAATTCAAATCCATCAATTCTTCTGTGCTATTCTTTATTCAGCATCCAACTTTCCAAGCAAGGAAGTGATTAATATCATGGCTTAGGTTAGGTGCACTTTGCTCTATAAAGTTACATCCTTGCTCTTCCCAGCTTTCGAGAAACCATATATACTTGTACATAAAGCGAGTTTTCAGCACATTTTCCATGCAGTTTTTGTGGTAAAATTAAGGGGGGCTCAGCTAATCTTCACCTTGGCTAATACTCAAGTACATATGGTGATGAATAGATTTTTTCCGATGTATTACACCATTTGATTTCTTTATTATAGCTTGCATGAATATTGATTGTGGATCCAAAAAATATGAATCCCTTGACAGCTTGAATCTTTTTTTACTAATTGTGATGCTATTGATCAACTTGTGAGAATTCTGGGTTTCTTTACATTGACTTTCAATCCCCATTGAATCCTGCAGACTTTGATTTCCATTAGCAAGTGCTTCAAGTCCTCCTTGCTTTCAGCAAACAAGGTTTCATCATCAGTATATCATCAGATTGTTTAAAAGCTTCTTCCAATTCTGATGCTGAATTCTTCCTCAAATGGCCGGCTTCGTGCTCGCCATACCAACTAAATAAATGTGGTGAAAGGATACAACCCTGATGCATACCTTTTGTGGTTTTTAAACTAGGCAGTATTTTTGTCTGTTCTAATGACTGTCTGCTGCTGCTTCATCCATGAAGAAGGCCTGGAATTCCAATTCATCATAAATTTATCCTGAGTTTGTTGATATCCACACAGTTGAATGATTTTCTATAGTCAATAATACAAGCAATGTTTCATTATTCTCTTTGCACAATTGCCTCTTGATCCATGTACAAGTTCGACATAACATAAGTAATAGCAAAACATAAGTAAATCCTATTCTTCTCAAAGTTAGCCATAGTTTGTGGTGATCTACATAGTCAATTTCCTTGACATACTCAATAAAGCATAAGTAAACATTTATCTGGTATTCTATGCTTTCACCAAGATCCATCTGACATCAACAATATTCCTGGTGCCATATCTTGTTTTAAATCTGAACTCAAACTGACAGTTCCCTGTCAAGGTACTGGTACAACTGTTGGATGATCTTCAGGAAAAATTCACTTGCACATGATATCAATGATATCATTCTATAATTTGAGCATTCGGTTGGGGAATCTTTCTTTGAAATGAATACAAATATAGATATTTTCCAATTGGTTGGCCCAGCAATTGTCTCTCAAATTTCCTAGCACAGAAGAGGGAGTGAGTTCAGTGATTCATCAGCTTGCTGAAACATTTCAATTGATATTCCATCATAGCTTGGCATTTCATATTTGGCTAACCAGTGGTACTGATGGAAGAAATTAAAACAGCACTGGAAGCATTAGCTATTGGTTCTTGCTTATATGTTAGCTCTTGAAATGATTTAATGCTTGTGGCAGTCATGTACTTGATGCCAATTTCATGATTGGAAGTCCAGGGATGGAATCTAGCCTGTTAATCTGGAGATAGCCATTGAGTAGTCAAAGAGGCCTCTGTGTAGGCATGGCTTTCTCCTGAGACTTCTGGGAAATCACGTGATATTTCCCTCGTGGAGATGAGAGGCCATCTCCCCCGTTCTTGGGAGTCAGTGCCCAAAACTATGTACTATGGACAAGACAAGATGGCAGCGTCCAAGGAACCGGAGGATAAGCCACACGGCCTTAACCTGATGGAACCAGACGTCTGAAGCTGGAAAAACCACAGAGAGACCCCTGCCAGCGCTGAATTGCTTCTACCACTGGATGCTCTTGATGGACCCTGAGCCCTGGAAAGGAAGAGCCATGAAGGGACCCCTGCCAGCACCGGTACTCTGTATCCACTGGCCTGTGACTTCGTGAGTCGGAAGGAGACATTATAAACTGGTATCGGGCATATGGGCTAATATTAGACTTATGACTTTCAACTCGACTGGGTTGGGATGCTTTTTCAATGTTTCATTCCTCTTGTATATAAACCATTTCCTTATATCCATATACATGTCTTTGAATTTGTTTCTCTAGTCTACCCACACAAACACAATGCTATTTATTTTTTGTTCAGTGATTCTGTGTATTCTTTCCATCTTATATTGGTGCTTCCTGCATCATTCAATATTTTGTTTATAGAAACAATATTGCAACTTGTGGATTGAAGTTTTCTTTAGTTCTCTCAGTTTAAGATATGCTGAATGTGTTCCTTTTTAGCTGTCTAACTCTGGGTCTTGGTGCATTCATTATAATATTTTTCTTTGTCTGCTAGAACTGTCTGTTGAAATTTTCTGTTAAGCTCTTTGACTTCATCAGTTCTTCAGTTTGTCTCAGCTGCTGTGTGATTAAGAACAAGCTGCAGACATTCTTCTGGCATCCATTTTAATCTTTTCAAAATTTTGTATCTCTTTAATGAGATTGTGCTTCATTCATATAAAAAAAGACTCCAAAAATCGATGGTACACCAAGTTCAATGTTTCTCCAACTCAGGTCTTTTGACATTAGTATTCTATTCTGTCCAAGACTATTCTTGTCATGTTCAGGTAGGATACACTTTTAACTACTTGGACTTGTAATAATTTTCTTTAGCTTCAATCTGAACTTAAATGTGAGATATTAATGGTCTGTTCCACAGTTCAGTTCTGGCTTTGTTTTAGCTGCTGATATTGAACGTCACCATCCCCTTTTCCCACAGATGTAATCAATTGAATTTCTGTGTATAACATCTGGAGAAGTCCATAGTATAATTGCCTTTTATGTAGTTGAAAAATGGTATTGGTGATGAATAAGTTGTTAGTCTTGCAAAGTTCGGTCCTGTCAGTCTCAATTTCCAATTTCATTTCTATCACAAAGACTGTATGTCCCAACTATGATTCATTCATTCTTCTTTGTCTCCAACTTTTGCAGTCCAATAATGAATACTCATCAATACATCTTAATTTCATTTTTTATCAATTTTGGACTGAAGATATTGGCAAAGTTCTTCCATTTTTCTATAAGTAGCTTTAGGAGTTGGCATGTAATTTTGAATAATATTTATGCTGGCTACATTTCCTTGTATATGGATTGATATTATCCTATCAAATATAGCATTGTACTTTAAGATAGATTTTGAAATGTAATTTTGACAATAAATGTGATGCAATTCCTGTTGAACCTGTCATTCCTGACATAGTGAATCATGACTTTTCTAATTAAAATTGGCCAATAAGCATCCATTTCAGCACACTAACCATAGGTAACCATCTTTATGTGTTCAATTTCATTTTTGACAATTTCATATTTTCCTTGATTCACACGGTCTACACTTCAAGTTCCAAGTATCAATTGATGTTCACTCGCTCTATTTTTGTGAAGACCACATGGGACCATGCAGTGTTTCTCTCTACGATGCACCAGGTTGCTATAGCTTGGAGCTGGATCGGTGGCACATAACAACAACAACAACAACAATAGCAATTTCTTCTCATTTGGAACCACTCCCTAGTAGCAAATGAAAGTCCCGAAGGCTTTACTGCTGAAAGTCTTACTCCATACATGCCATTGAGGTCAAATCTCTTCCTCAGTCATATTTTGGTTCCTTTTGATCTGTGCTCATTTCTTGCAGCATATTGGACAATGATCTTTCTCGATCCATTAGGTTTTCAGTATCCAAAATTTTTCAGTGTTAGCCATAGTGTTTTCAGCAGGCAATGTCTCTGAACTAGACAGCTTTTATCACCTTCTTAGTATGTTTTATTGTGGAAGCTTTGCTGAAACCTCATTTTAGATGACTCTACCAGTATTTAAAGTATCAGTGACGTAACTACCAGCATCACAGAAGCACAAAAGCCACTGCAGTCACCACAATTTTTCACTATATTACCACTACAGTCACACTAGAGTGTGAGACATTGACAGACAAGTGCTTCTACTAATATACAAATAGAATTCTAAATTTGTGTGGCAGTCACATAATCTGGTGTCAATTTGAGGAATAAGAATGTAGGGGTGGAGTCTAGCCTGTCAATCTGTAGACAGCTAATGAGACCTCTCTGTGGGAATGTATGAGAATTATGGGAAATCTGGTACGCCCTTCTTGAAAACAGGAGACGTTCTTAGTTGCTCAAAGACTCACTACTGACATGACTTACTTCCTGAGAGACATTCCTGAGGAAAAGCCACATGGATGAAAGGCATTACCCTAGTGTCCTGAGCCAGTCAAGCCACTTGGATGCAACAGATCTCTGAAGCCAGAGAAGTCACAGAGAGACCCCTGCCAGCACTGAGATGCTTACAACAACACTGGATCCAAAGACTTCCTACCCACTGGCTTGTGATCATTCTGCATTGTATGTGTTTCAAGAATCTGTGTGTTTATGAATTTGTTTCTCTAGTCTACCCAGATAAACACATGTGTGATTATTTTATCAAATTCATGTATGGAGCGCTGAGCCCTGAGCCCTGGTGGCCTAGTGGTTTTGTGCAGGACTGCAGCTCACAGGATTGACAGTTCAGATCCAGCAATAGCTCTCCAGGAGCAAGGCTGAGCTTCCTACTCCCACCAGGGCAGTGATGCCACAAAACAAAAATGAAAACAAACAGACAAAACAAATTCATGTACAGAATTATTTCTATTAAATTGTAATATAAATTCATTTTAATAGGGCCTATCATTTGATTCTATATCACAGTATAATGTAGCTATAATTTATTTGTGGTATGCAGATGACACAACCTTGCTTGCTGAGAGGGAGGTGAACTTGAAGCACTTCTACTGAAGATTAAGGATTCTGGCCTTCCTTCACTATGGATTACATTCAGTGTAGAGAAAGCTAAAATCCTCACAGCTGCCAGACAAACACTGGTCACCCTAAATAGCAAGTGGAGACTTATAAAGCAACTCTTTTCAGATATTTGAAAAAAGCAGTTTGGGACTGTGGTCCCCCAAACAAGGTAAGTTAATAAGGTGAATCACTCAGCCTGCTTTTCCTACAATCCTCCCTGTCCCTCTTAGATGCCTAAGGTGTCCCCAGACGAATTTCAGTTTGGGCATGCCATTTGAAATTAGGTTATCTGAATTCAAATTCAAATTAAATAACTGATTAGAATCTTTAGCAACTTTCTTTTTTAGCCTCACTTGTTTATCTCTAGGAGAAATGGAAATATTTTACCTGCATAAGATGGAGTTTTTGATGCTTAAATAATGTACATAAATCTCAATATGAGGTGTATGCAAGAGTGTTTCTTAGGATACAAAAGAGACCCACAATCTGCATTTAGCTTAAAGAGAATATTTGTAAGTCTTAAATGGAACAAAGACACATCATATGGCATATGAACATCATGAATGGCTGTTCAAGGATTCAAAGTGAGAACACTCATTTAATAAAGCATAGAACAAAGGAAATGCTCGCGGATTCATGATTGCTGACAGATCAATTTATCACAACTAAAAGAATCAAGAACAAGACCATGATAGGGATGTACATTATTTTAGATAGAAGAGTTTATAGGGTCTTCCAACCAAGGCAGTCATGACTATGGGACCCCCAACACTATCCACTAAGGACATATCTGTTGTGGTGGTTGCATAATTTCATGTCAGCTTGATAAATAGAGTGGATGGGGTGGAGATTAGCCTGTTAATCAGATCACAGCCTAATGATGCCTCTCTGCAGGAAGGCCACACACTCTCCCTGCTTCACCCTCCTGTTGAGGAGCCACGTAGAGACCCTCACCAGGGATGAGATACTTACACTGTCACTGGATCCACAATACTCTTTACACACCAGCCTGTGATTTTCCTGCATTTGGCATCATTGCATGTGCTGCATGACTCTGAAGAGAAATTTATAGACTAGGATCAGACATATGGGTTAATATCAGACTTATGAATTTGATCTGTACTGGGCTGAGATGTTTTCTCTTTATGCAATTGCTCTATGATATAAACTTCTCTATTATATGTACATGAGTGTTCTGGATATGTTTCTCTACTCAATCTGGAGTAATACACCTCAGCAAGCCTCTAGAGAGACTGCCTTTCCAGGGGTGGCCATTGAGACAATGAAGATAGATAATCAATTTTCTAATAGGCTCTGCCTTTACTCAAGACTACATCATTGATTAATAATCAAAAAGTATTCAACAGAGATTTAATCCACATGGGGATTCTGAAAATGGCTATTGGGCTTTCAATGTCCTCCAGCCTCCTGCAAACAAGGTAATTAGAATTTAAACTCAGCACAAGTGTCAGTAAATATTGTTAACTAATTATCCTGGTATGGAAACCCCCAGCCCATAAAACCTCCTCCAATGATTTCTCCAATCTGTTTCACATGTTTTCAGATACAATGCTCTGTTGTATTTTACATTTCACATTCCAGATTCCACATACGCTAATTCTCAGCAAATGAATCTCCAACTAGTACTGCAGAGAACGTTCAATAACTTACAAGCTAATAACTCAGTGGTATGCTATTTCTAGGTCCATTTAGGAAGACAGACCTATGCAATTGAGCATAACACTATGGATATACTTTTGTGGCTTGCAGCAAGGTCTCAAAGTTGTCAATCATGGTCTAGTACATCAGCAAGATGGCTCTCCAGAGACACTACACAAGGCAAATCTTTTAATATTTTATCAGCTGCTGTTGATAAGTGGGACATCAACTTAGCGAGTCTTTTTATTGCTTCCTTTCATTTATTCTTGAGGAGCTTTTATCTATGTTTATTGACTGCTACCTCTAAAATTTTTGTTTGACACCAGTGAGCAGAGAGATTATGATTAGTAAATTTGATTAAGTTTTCAGGGGGAAAACTACTATTAAGGTGCTTTCACAAAGCCAGTGTTGTGGTCTTTCAACAGATTTTTTTCGCATGTGTTTGGGTTCTCACGTTTGTTATTCTAATTCCCTAAAGATTGATACCCAACTGAGGAAGAGGATAAAATTATAAATCAAGAGAAGTTCCACATAACTCTTGGAACAATCTTATTAGGCTGTTTTCAGCAGAGCAATTTACAAGGGGCCATACATTATCAATCAGAAACTTAAAAAACACCGGAAAATGCAGCTCCAAATATATACACAGATAATATTTATTTTCAAGAATGACTGAACTTTGCTAAGCTTCTTCCTCCAAGAATGGAACATCAAATAACATCCAATTGTCACAAGAGAAATTTGCTAAGTAGGCGGTAAAAAAAATTATTCAGATGCTTCTTTTAGCTTACTCACAGTCAGAAGCTTGCTGATTTCAATCTTTCCCATTATAGCATTCCAAAGGAGCCAAGTGAGAAATAGCTAGGAGAGCTCACAGAAGTTCATCGGAATCAATACATACCCTCATGAAACTTATTCTGGAAATGGCATTGCTGGGGATATGATAGCATATTTCAAAAAGACTGCTGCCTTAGCAGACTCCAACACAATGCTCTCCTGAGAGATATTCATCTTTTGTGAACCAGTAGCGATTCTCTGTCCAGGTGGGGTGATTCTGAAGGATTGTTTTCTGTAGTGATGTTATCGTGAGGTGGCTCAAGGTTTTAATTCTCTCTTCTCTCAGTTCTGGTCCTTCTCTATCTCTCTCTCTCTCTCTCTCTCTCTCTCTCTCTCTCTCTCTCACACACACACACACACACACACACACACACAAAAGAATTCAGATGAAGGGTAGAATTCAGATCAGAGTCAGAGAAAAGTTCTGAACAGAACAAGTGATTTTATTAAGGGAATTCTTTGGTGTTTCACACCAAAGGGACCCAGCTAATCTGGGAGCCACATAGAATGAAGAGCCAGGTTTTAATCCTGCTAATAGCAGACTTTAAATTCATGGAGAGCTTTCTGTAACATACCTGGACTTTAGAGCCGCAGTTCTCCACCTATGGGTTGCGACTTTTTGGGGGGATGAAAAAGCCATTCACAGCGATTGTCTGATTCATAACAGCAGTAAAATTACAGCTATGAAGCAGTAACAAAAAAAATATGGTTGGGGGGGTGGTCATTATGACAAGAGGGACTGTATTAAAGGGTTGGGGCATTAAGAAGGTGGAAAATCACTGCTTTAGAGGTATGTGAACTTCCGTACTACACAGCTCATGCTGTGTTGTTCTACCAGGTTCCCCAAAATTAAGGGTGAATTCAGCCATGGTAGGGATAGGGTAAACATCCTCTCTTTTCCCACTCATATCCCTTAACTATTTCAATCTCTTCCATTAAGAAAGAGTGTGTCTCGTATGTCCATCACTTTTCTTGGTACTGGAGAAGCAGGAGAGAGGTGTGCAACCACCTACCTGTTGTGTTAAAAATGCTTCCTTTGTTGATGCTTTTCTTCTTTTCCCAGTTCTGTCTAACTAACATTATTGTTGGATTTTTTTGCTTTCTGTAATATATGGGTCCCCTGTTCCTCTAGCAATTTATAAAATGGGGAAATGTTAGAATGGTCCAGACCACAAGGATAATTACTTGCAGGACACAGAGGAAAGAAAATGAAATTCAATTTTGCTCAGATCTGATTTCAGACTTTGGGAAGAACAGTGCTTACTGAGCTGACTTTTCCACAACTCCTCTCTCTGTGAAGGTGGTAATATCTACAATATTAAGATGACAGCAGTATAAGCTGAAGGAAGAGTTCAACGAGGCCACTCAACCAGCTTCCAGATTCCACCTTAAGCTAATGGAGAAAGTGAGACAAGAGGATACATTTTCTAATTCAAATGACTATTGCTAAATAATTCATTTTCTAGAAAGTCCTTTTTTACCTACACTGTTGGAAGCTATCAATGTCTATGGCGGTCATGTATTCAAGATGTCAAATTTCATGATTGAGATGTAGGGGTGGACTCTAGCCTGTTAATCTGGAGATAGCCAATGAGTAGCCAATGAGGCCTCTGTGTGGGCATGGCTTTGTCCTGAGACTTCTAGGAGATCTTGTGATATTTCCTTTGTGGAGATGAGAGGCCCTCTCCCCGGTTGTTGCAATTCAGTCTCCAAAATGACGAACTGCACAAGACAAAATTAGCTGGAAGCGCTGGAGGAGAACCCACATGGCCTTACTCTGATGGATTCAGACCTCTGAAGCGGGAAAAGCCCTGTGGAGACCTCTGCCAGCAACTGGTTGCTGTTGATGGACCCTGAGCCCTCGAAGCAAGGAGCCAGGCTGACCCCTGTCAGCCACAGGATTCTGCACCCACTGACCTGTGACTTCGTGAGTCAGAAGGAGACTTTATAGACTGATATCAGGCATGTGGGCTAATATCGGACTTACGACTTTTGGCTGGACTGGGTTGGGATGCTTTCTCAATGTTCCATTCCTTTTGTACATAAACCTTACGCGTATATGCATATGTGTGTGTATGAATTTGTTTCTCTAGTCTATCTGGACTAACACAGTGTCTGAAACTATCTAGCTGAGCATGGGATTAAAAAACCTTAATTTTTACTTATACCAGAACACTCAACTAATATACATAATGTGGTGATTTTATGAATTGAAACACAAACAGAAAAAAATATTTTAATTTCTAAGAGTGGTTCTCATTCCTGACTGACTAAAATCACCTGGGGAGATTTCAAACTACACAAGAGGGCATCCCCCTCCTCCCAAAAAATACCCCCAAACAGCACAGAAAACAGCTACTAGTTGGGCTTTCATGGTATAGGTTTTTCCCACTAGTCGAGCATCCAGCAATTCACTCTGTCAGTGCACCCAGTGACACTGGGAAGATTCTCTCTGGTAAATGTGGATTCTCTCATAAAAAGCATTTTCACTCAAACCTCATTTTTTATGATGCCTGATTTGAAAGAAGAGTGTGTTACTCTGAAATTTTGTTTTCTGCTAGGGAAAAATGCCACACAAATTGCTGTGATGCTGAACAGCTTACAAAGACAGTTCTATGGGAGCAGGGGTGGGTGGGGGGTGGGAGGAATCAAGTGTATGAGTGGTTGTCTCATTTCAAAAAGGTGAAATTGTAGATTGATGGCAAACCTCCTTCTGGACCACCTACCTAAATGGATTAAAATGCCAATTCATGGTGCATTTGGAGTTCATTCTACCAGGTTAGACTGTTAAACAGCCTTTTTGTTTAAAGCTTCTGAAAAGACTGTGTAACAGTATGTGACAAAAAAATAGCAGGCCTAATTTGTGGCAGGCTGGTGACTGGTTTTGCCACTATGCACTTGCTCATATGTCAGTATTGGGCAAAAAACAGCATCCTTCTCTTGCCCCTTACTCATATGACCTCACTCCATGAGCCTGCTTTATGTTTCCACAAAGAGGGGCATAAAATGACAGCAATTTGACATCACAGAAGAGATGAAGTAAAAAAGGAGGGAGAAGCTGTCAGTCATATAAACAGACGAGTTTGAAAAATGCTTCCAAGAATGGAATCAGAGCAAATGAAGAGGGAAAGTGAGAGATTGGAAGACATCCTCGCCCACCAAGCCCCAAGGATTATATTCCTGCTTAGAGCAGCCAATGTGATAAGGTTATTTTGTAATATATATTAAAGTTATATTAAATATATAACTTTGAAAAAAATCTGTTATTTTTTTCAGGTGTACTCCCTCACGTGCCCAGTTCACTCTCCAGGCAAGGAAATCAGCAACTCTGGGTTTGAACTCAGATATCAGTTTTCTTTAAAGCTTTCAGTTAAATACAATGTTAAGCTAAAATTAAGAACAACTTCTCTAAAATATATTCTTTCAGAAAACATTGATCTATTTTCATTCCTTGAAAATTTATAAATAGATACATTAAAATGTGCATAAATGTCTTATGTTATCAACTACTTATTACTATAAAGTTTAAAATATTGTTGGTTTGCATACAATACTGATAGCCCTTTAGATCATACATAATCACTTAAAACTTTTCCATATTCCAATCCTTATCTTCCTATTTTGCACAAATTTTCTCAATCCTTCTTCATGGCCCATTAATTTCCAACTTCATTCTATGATTCATGAGCATGTCAACATCTCTGTGAGCTTGACTAAAAAGGGCATTCTGATGTCTTCTGAAGAGAGCTCTAAAGGATCACCTGATTATCACTGATTTCTCAGAAATTTTACTAAGAAGTTGGACAAGTTTTACTATATATGTTCTGATTATTGACCTCTCTCTCAGATGAAAGATCCAGATGATTTGGAATAAGATCAATGAGATTTGGATAAAATATGTCCTAGACAGCAAATCCAAATGCTTATGAGTTACTGGCATGGATTGCATTGTTTCTCATGAAAAGATGTGTTAAATTCCTAGTCCCCACAGCTGGCCAGGTAACGCTGAAGATAGAGTTTCTTTTGGTTGTGTTCATGCAGTCATACTGGAGCAGTATGAGTGGTAAACCTAGCTCTTATTAAGTGGTGTCTTACTCAAAGGAAAAACAAACAGAAACACAGGGAAAGACATAGCCCAGGTTGCAATGCAGACAGAGAGATTGCTGGCAGCCATTAGAAGCTGAAAGAGAAAAAGGCATCCCTTCCCCCGGAGCTGCCACACTCAAATTTGAACTTTAAGCCCCCTAAACAATGAGAAATACATTTCTGTTCTCTAACAAATAACCTCTAGTATTTTGAATGGCAATCCCAGGAAACTAAGACATTTAGGAACAAACTTAACCTGTTGATGGATAAGATTGAACTAGATCTTAGGGAGTCAAGGTGATTTTTTTTAATGGCATAGCAGAGGAAAATTGGTGTCATACCACAGGTAATACACAAATCTGTATGTGCTTCTATAACACTTAGTATAGAAGCAAATGTGTACACACATATTCCTTAGCCTCATCTACTGAGAGGGTGTGGGCATAGACCCCAACAGAAATAAGCATACCTAGATACCAGACACTGGTTTCCAAATACCAACCCTTTACAAAAGTAAGCTATAGCTCTTTGGAATTGACTAGAATTGACTAGAGGGACGGGATAAGGAAAATTCAGAATTGGATCAAAGAAACATTGTGCCAAGAAGCTGTGCTCAAGGCAGCATAAGAGCTAGCTTGAAGGGTATTTTTTTGGCCAATAGTGTGACAATTAGCATCAAAATGGATCAACAGATCTAAATAAATAAAGGAATAGACATAAATTTAAATAGTGGGATTTTTACATAGTCTCAAAATACCTCCCCATAAAATTCTTACTAATTACAAAAGTGAATTGTGTAAGTATAGAGTGAGGAAGTCTGCCAGACATAATCGTAAATGCATAATCAATGTTAAACCAGCCATAATGAGCCAAATCAATGTCTTATACCTGTTAATAAGAATACACTCTTACTTGGGGATTGGAGCCATTCCGAATGTGTATGACCAGAATCTAGCTAATAGGAAATGTCAGGTGAACAAAATATAGGGAGAGTCCACAAGATATGATCAAGTGTCAAACTTGTAATAGTCAAGTGTACTGCTCAGAACTTGCCAGACTATTGTTCCTGGGAGGGAGACAAGAGTGTCGAACTCTCCATTCTTCAGTTCTTGTCCCGGTCACAAGGAAGACTTTAGGTGAGGGACAAAATTCAAACACAAGTCTGAGAAAAGTGAGTTTTGAGAATGAGTGAGTTTATCGAACAGAGATAGTTCGAGAAAAGAAAGCCAAAGGCACTTTCACTTAATATCCTCAAGCCATGGCAACTCACAGTGACCCTCAAGGACAGGGTGAGCAGCTCCTGTGAGTTTCCAAGACTGGAATGTTTGAGGAGTAGAAAGTTCCATCTCTCTCCAGAGAATAAGCTGCTGGTTTCGAACTGAAGATGTAGGGGATCACAGCCCAACAAGTAACCACTACACCATTAGTGCCAAGGGCCCTTGGCCAATTTGAAAGGCCTTGAGAAAATATATAAATGGACCTCGTTTTTCGCTAATGGCAGACCACACAATGTAGACTGGGTATCTAGTAGATCTTCTGCTATTGACTTGTCCCCTGTAGCGTAGCCCCCTCCTTTCAGATTTGACTCTTCTGGCACCCCAGCTCCCCAGATGCCAAGCTATACTCTTATCTCAGACCCCAACTCAAAGAATCCATTCAGTCATTATGGGGATTGTGTGAATCCCCATCGTTCTTTCCCCAGCCATACTTGACAAGGAAATACGCTTTGCTTTGCCTTCCATTTGTGCCAGAGAGGCATGTGCAGTAGCATGTTTCCATCTCTCTTTTGTGTTCAGATCCCTGCCACTCTTCTTCCATGGTCACCCTAACTCCCCTTGCCAGTGTCTAACTAGTTAACGCATTCAACCTCCAAACTCCCAACCTCGCTGCTGACAAGCCAATGTCGAGCTGATTCCCACTCATAGTGACCCTATCGGGCAGAGTAAAACTGCCCCATGGGTTTCTGAGACTTATAACTGTTTACAGTACTAGGAAACCTCTTCTTGCTTCCATGGAGCAACTGGTAGCTTTGAACTGCTGATGTTTAGGTAAACAACCCCACAGGTAATGAACCAGGAGATAATTTTATAATCTATGGATAATGGTATAGTATAGGAAATGATTCCTAAATCAAGACATTTTAATATTTGTTTCTTTTATGATTATTTTAACGGATTCACTTTTTCACAATTGCACATTAGAAGCTTTTTCTGACCACACAAAATATTGTTTACTACTAATAAATTCTATAACCATAATATGTTCATAATAAAGGTCAAGATGGGCAGCTTAGTTTGGGAAATATGGACAGTGTTTATTTTTCTTTTGTCATATCAGAAACATATTGTGAAAGTGGAATAGTATAGCTACTTTTACAACAATAATAATTTATGCATTACTGTCACATATCTCAAATTATTTCTTAAAAAACAATAAAAATGTCATCTCACTAACATCTGAAACACAGTTGTAAAATTACCTTTGAATTTTGATTTTTTGCTACTTTAAGTTTTGAAAAAATATTTCCATCAAATTTGATTTCTTTTTACCCAGCTAGAGTGAGAAACTTGAACTTTAATCAACTGGGAAGTAAGACAGTGTCTGGAAGGGCAACACTGGCTTGAATTTGTACCTTGAAAGCCATTTGAATTATTTCCATAAAGTTCAATGGCTTTTTAACCAAAAATAGGATTTATGTCCTCTGTCAGTTCTGTTACATTTTTCTTACATTATGTGGCTAAAAAGTGAGAACTGTTTTCAAAATGATAAATGTCATGAGAGCACAAGCAATTATTTGTCATCACCTAAGATAAGCTGCTAGTATTCTTTGTCTTCACTTGGGCTCTGCTGGACCATATATAACCTCTTTGGGTTGTCTTATAGAGCACCTAAAAGCATTTTAGCCCTCTGGTTCAGGCAACCTATATGTCAAGCAGGAAAAATAATACCACCGCTCTCAGGTTTGTGTTTCCCTGGAGGAACAAAACAGTTTGATGCAATTTGTCAAAAGCCGGAGTGGTACTTTAATGGACAATTTACTTTAACTGGCTACAGTTATTGCAGAACAAAGGCCCACAGTCTGAGATAAAAAAAAAATCCTTTCCAATTGGTTTTACTCAGATAGATTTAATTCTCTAAGATTAACTAAGGGTATCTAACCTTTCATACTCCCCATCCATCTAAAAGCAATAAAATAATAGTAAAATATTTTGAATGTCTAGAGTTTCTTCATCTTTAGTATATGAAATACCATCAATCCTTAAATCTGGCAGTCTAATCAAATATCTCTGATAAATAGTGAATCAACAAAAATGTCAAAAAAATAAAGATGAAATAACATGAAATAGAATCTGTCCAAACTCCAAAGAGGTTTCCAGTTCATAAATAGTAGATAGAATTCACTTTAAATATTTTTATGTATACCTGTGTGAATGTGTACAAACTTTTTAGGCCAGTTTGCACAAGTTATCGAATAAACAAAAGATTGTTCAAAAAATGAAAGCAAATTTAATGTGTAAAATATAGCAACATTTTTGCTTTGTATGCTAACCTATAACTTACTCTAATATATTTCAAAAATTGGCATCACCTACCACCTTCTAGGATGCATTTCATATTTTGTAAATTGAAATTAACTCAATGACAACTAATAAGATCTATTTGCTGTCAAGATTAATTCCATGTTAATATTTTCAAGATTTGAGGTTTTCTTGAAAGCAGTACCATTGTATGAGGGAGCACCACTCCCCAAAAGGATAAAAGTTCTGCTGGGTGGAACTTTCATAGTACGCATTTTTTTTTCACTACGTGAACATCTAGCAGCTCACTGTGAGTTAGTGCACTGAGGGGCATCGCCTAGAAAGGTTCTTTCTGGTCATAGTGAATTTCTTTTTGTAAAAGCAGTTTCACCCAAACCTCATTTTTTTTTGTTATTATCGATTTAAGAAAAGAATGTGTAGCTGTGAAATTTTGTTTTCTGTATGTGAAAATTACCACAAAAACAATTGTGATGTTGAGCACAGCTTACAAGGACCACACTATGGGAAAAGCTCAAATGTATGAGTGGTTTGCTCATTTCAAAAAAGATGAAATGTCAATTCATGGCAAACCTTGTTCTGAACATCTGTCAACTTCCCAACTGGATGAAATTGTCCATTTGTAGTGTCTTCCACCTTTGAGAGTAAGTAGAGTTCATTCCACCATTGCAGACCGTTAATTAAGCTTTGTATTTAGAGGTTCTGAAAAGATTTCTTATCCGTGTGTGATGGAAAAGGCCTGGTTTTGAGCAGACTGGAGACTGGTCTTGCCCCCACGACATTGCACCTGCTCACACAGCAATCTCAGTGCACAACTTTTGGGCAAAAAAAAAAAAATCCAACATGCCTCTCTTGTCCCACTCACCTGACCTCATTCCATGTGACTTCCTTTTTTTCCGTGAATGAAGAGGAACATGAAAGGACAGCGATTTGGCAACATAGAAGAGATGAAGAAAAAAACCAAGGGAGGTACTGTTAACCATCCAAACAGATAAGTTTGAAAACTGCTGCCAAGAATTGAATCGTGGATTTGACATATGTGTTATGTGCAATGGAGAGCACTTTGAGGTTGATAAGATTGTAAAAAACAAAAACCATAATCTTTAAAAAAAAATCCAGACTTATTTGGACATCCCCTCATCTATCTCTCTGGTCTGGGCTCTTTGTTGAAAAACTCATTTACAGGTGGCAGAAGAGAAATGCTGGGTGTGGAGGCTGCTTGCCTGAAGCTGAGTTGGGTCTCCATTCTCACTTACTGCAGGGTGGACTGGATTTGAAAACATGTCCAGCCACCCCAAAGATAGTAAAGACAAGAAAATCCTCAGGCTTTCAAAACAAGAATTTGATCAACTACATTAGAATATCGTGGATTTTTTGACTGCCTGTGTATGCAGGTAGCTCCAGGCATAAACAGGGGTCCTCAAAGTTTTAAAACAGGGGGCTAGTTCACTGTCCCTCAGACAGTTGGAGGGTCGGGCTATCATTAAAAAAAAAAAAAAGATGAACAAATTGACTGCGGGCCTGGGATGAGCCAGTTGCTAAGCAGGACAGCAGTGGCAGCAAAAACACCTGGTGGGCCATAGTTTGAGGACCCTGGAATAAGCTCATCTTTTTCTGAAGATCTGTGCAAGAGAGAAGACTTGATGATACAGAGGGTTAAGTGTTGTCCTACTAACCAGATCTCCAGCAGCTAGAGCCCAACAACTGTTCCACCAGAGAACAACGAGGCTGTCTGTTGCCGGAACCCTTTACAGGATTCAGAAAGTCTATGGAGAGTTCTACTCAGCCCTCCCTGTAGGGTTGGGATGAGGTGGCATTCACTTGGAAAGAGTTGTTGTTATTCCTGATGGTAGTGTGATAATCTGTTAAGTATTAATTGGATTTTATAGGTTAATGTTGGCTCATATAAATCTTATACACATTATGCTTCAATAGAATATATGCGATTGGTATATATGAAGCAATATTTACAAACTAGCTGGTGAAGTATTCAGAAAGCAAAAATTTCATGTTCAATGTCAACTTCTTTATGTAGGCCCTACGTAACAATACTTACAATTTTACATTCTGTAATTTTAATTTTATATACGTATTGCAGAAAATGAACACTAAGAAAGCTTCAGCTTCAAAATGTAACCTCTTCTTTTTATTACTTGGAATTAAACTCAGCAATAAAAGAATGAACTTCAAAACAATTATGCTCAGGGAAAGAAGCCAGATGAAAAGAACACATTTGAAATGATTCCATCAATTTAAAAGTCTAGAAAATACAGACAAATCTTTTATGCAAAACAGATAGATGCTTATATGAAGATAAAGTAAGGGAATGTGAAGAGCAAGTGGGTGGGGTCAGATATTAGGATTGTAAGGAGGTATCATCATTCGTTATCTTGATATGATTATGGTCGTACACATGGATATGTATACCAAGTGTCAAAGTATATTTTTAAAATGAGCATTGTATTGAACAGAAGTTATCTATCCGTAAAAATGTTAAAAGAAACAAAAGAAGTGTTCTGAAAATAGTTGAATCATTTATATTACTGAAATATCAAGCACAATAGATATTCCTTATTTTTATCAGTATTATAATAAATGAAACAAAGTATATCCCTCTAGCTCTACCTAATAGAACACTTATGAAAATGAACATTTTATTTACTTCACATTTTTAAATAATCATAAAGCTTTTCAGTGCTTCAGGATGTGGATTTATGACAGAGTTTTCAAAGCTATAATATTTACTTAAGGTCTGGAGCTAATATGGTTTTCTTTGAATGGCACACCTATCAGTTTACTGAAGGACAGTACAAATATCTTCAGATTTTCACCAAAGCATTATCTAATTTGCTACCAGAATATTTCCTTTTCCCTTGCAGAAGAACAGGAAAAGCAATTAGAAATTTATACTATGAATTGATTTCTAACGTTTAAAAGTCTACTTTTACTTTAAAAATATGTCTTGGGCTGAGCCCTAGTGGAATCAGTGGTTGAGTACAGGACTGCGGCCTGCAGGCTTGGCGGTTCAAATCCAGTGGCGGCTCTCAGGAGCAGCACTGGGTAGTGCCCACGACCACCACAGGCAGGGATGTCCCTCCCAAAAAACAAACAACAAACAAAAGCAAAACAGAAAAATATACCTTCATGCTACAATAAAAAGTAAACAATTTGCTTAATAATTTTTCTCATAAGTTTATTTTTAGCCTATTAAAAGTGTTCTTTGACACAGGAAATAAGCCTCCTATGATTTCGCTCTATCCATTGAAGAAGTAACTGTAGGTCACACCTGACTTGAATGGTTAAAACCATGCCACTTAATCCCTCCTCTGATGAATGTTGGACTCGATCTGGTTTTTATCACTTTTGTTGTTGCTTTTCCTGCCTTCTAACAGTTCCCGATGATTTATTTTTGTTTTTTTTTTTATTCTCATATTGGGATTTGTCACTGATATGTTTTGCCATTGTGTGTAGCCCTCTGGAATTTTTAAGTTTTTCTGTTTTTTATTATATAAAACCCAGGACTGATGAACCTATGGAGCTAGTAAGCAGATTAAGGGTTCCAGGAGGGTACCGTGGGGTGTGGAGTTGAGTAAAGGGGAGCTGACATCAAGAAGCTAAAGAAAGATAATGCTTAAAACTGATGGTGGTGGCAAATGTACAGTACTGCTTGATGTAATTGAACTAGGGAATGAGAGGATACTTGTGTTAGATCCCAATAAAATTGTTTGGAATAATAAAAAAATTTTTTTGAGAACTGAAGCATATTTTTGTTACAAAAGATGACTGTCAGTGCTGTGCCAATTTATCAGAGAGATATTTCACAAGTCTTGCAATGTTCTTTATCAGGTACTTTATGAAAACAATCTATACTGTTAAAACAATATTTACATACTAACCTTTTCCCACTGTATCTCAGCTGATGAATTGCTTAAACTTGTTTACCAGTTTACCGCTAAATATATTTTCCAATTGCTTCTTTAATTTAGTCTAGCTTCAAATACTTTTTGAATATTATTTATTCTAGACCCCTCTCTTAAATATGTGATTGCTTTTGAAAAAAAAATAGAACTTTTTCAAAATATATAAAATTTTATAATCAAACCCATATTGCTTATCCTCTATACAATTAACTGTGCTTGTCTGGATTGACACTTGTGTGTAAGAGAGAACTTTGTATCAAAGAGCGATTGTACATCAAGAAAACATTTCAGCTCAGTCCAGATAAAGTCCATAAGTCTGATATTAGCCCATTTGTCTGATACCAGTCTGTAAATTCCTCTTCAGATTCATGCAACACATGCAATAACGTTGAGTGCAAGAAGATCACAGGTTAGTGGGTAGAAAGTCTTGTGGATCCAGTGGCCATGGAAGCATCTCAACGCTGGCATGGGTGTCAATGTGACTCCTTCAGCTCTGAGACTCTGGCTGCCATTAGCACAGTTCCTTGTGACTTGTCAATAGGAATGTCTTGTACAGAATGAGTGTGTGCCTTGCCTCCAGCAAGCTATTTATCTCCTTAGCACCTTCAAATGAGTTCCTCAAGCTGCAACCTGATTGACAGGATAAACTCCACCCCTCACTCTTACTAGTCTCAAGTTAACAACAGATTACGTACCTACCACATTAACCAACAAGGGTCTCTTTCCTTCAAGGCTATATTTTAACACAATTAAGCAAGCAAGGTTTAGAATCATATTATTGAGTTATTGTATCTCAGTCCAAGTAAATGGGAAATGTTTTCTTGTTCTAATGTTATTCCCTATGTATGTAGTTCTTTGTAGCAAAATATGTGTTCTTTCTTTGATTTTAGTTTTGCCTTTTTTTCGGGTTATGGTGAATGCTCTTTAAATAAAATATGAATAAACAAAAGATGAAAGGAGAAGCGAGACTTTATTGACACTCGAATCTATTGTTGGTGATATCCAGATATGCACATATGTACTCAATTATGCATATATATTTGTGAGTCATTGAGTCAACATCAAGTCATCGCAGGCCTATAGGACAGTACTGAGCTCTCCCATAGGGTTCCCAAATACCATGGCTTGAATCAGTCACTGCATAGTACATAACAGCAGAAAATAATAATTCAAAAGACATAGGACAGTGGACAAGTCTACCAAATTAAATCTCTTGAAAGTATTTTAAATCAAAGATGTCATTTTGAAGACTAAGTGACTTGACCCAAGTCATGACATCTTTAACCATATGCATGTCAGCACTGGGTACTGAATGGGAATATCAATCAAGTATTGATGGTTTTAAAATATGATGTTGTCAGAGAATATTGAATATAGCATGGATTGTTCAAAGAATGTGCAAATATTTTTGGACTAAGTACAAATATTTTTAGAATGCTCCTTAGAAGCACAAAGAGTGAAATTTTATCTTATGTACTTTACACATCACATCGGAAGAGACCAGTACCTGGAGAAATACATAAAGATAGGTAAAGTAAACAGAAAGGCCTTCAATATCATAGTTTCACACATTGGTTGAAATAGTAGATTCAAATATGGCCATGATAGTGAAGCTGGTGTAGAAGTACCAGACAGTATTGTTTGTTTACTATCCATGTAGTCACTATAAGTCAAAATTCACTTGGGAACACTGAAGAAAAACAACAATATTGAGAATTGCCTTTAAATGAGAGAATATTAGTCACAATGATCATCTGTGTGTCTATGAAACAACGTAGTTTTTAGAGTTTTATATACATATAAATCAAAACCCAATCAATTTCCTTCAAGTCCAGTCCAGCTGACAGCAATCCTACAGGACATAGTGAATGGTACTGTATGGTTTCCAAGGCTGCAATCATTACAGGAAACAACTATCATCCCTTTCTCCCATGGAGTGATGGTGGATTGGAGCTGGTGATCTTGTTAGCAGCTGAACACTTACCCTTTAGTGCATACACATGTACAAATAGATGGATATGGGTAGACATCCAAATTATGCTTTATGCAGAAATCTCATTCTATCACAAATAAAAAAAGTAAAATACTCATAAGGGTTGATATGTAACGTATTTTGGAAATAAGAAAAACTGAAGAAAATTGTACTTAGTTTTTTTCATTTTACTTTGGTTTTAGAATATATCTATGACAATGGTATTATAATGGTAATAAAAATAAAATATAAGTAAAATATATCTATTTCTTATAATGTCTCTTCATATTTAAATATATTATCCATAATTGGTACCCTTAAAATAAAATTTGAGAATGGAATGACTCTGGAGCTCATTAAGAAACCCCCCTTCCATTTAATAAGTTCAAGTTTATCATCTTTTGGAAAACTGGGAAAATATCTGGTACTTTTGCCACCTTCATAAGAAAATCATGGCACTATGATGTGTAGTCCATTATATTTTGCATTTTGTCAATAAATAAGCTGCAGAAAATTGTTTACTCAATATTTATTTGGATAAGCAAATATAGATATAATAAGCACATATTAAGCATACATTTTCTAATAGTGGCCTTCCCTTTTTTTAGTCTGCATTATACAAATTTTATCAGAAGTAAACATAAAATATGATACTTCAGAAATACTTTGTTGACAAGTGAGTATTTTTCTTTGAAAAATATTTTTATACATATATGCCATGTTTTTATATTTTCATAGTTCATTATAATCAATAAAGAAATGTTCACACAATCAAGGAACAGATAGATAGATGTATCTTTTCTAGGAGAAAAGCCAGTAAGAGAATTTAATTGAAACATAGTACAAATATTAAGAAAGCAGGAAATACACCTTCAGCTAAGTTGTGTGCGGCTCTGATTTTATTCTGTAAGCAATAGAGAGCTAATCAAGGTTTTAGATAAAGAATTATTTGTTAAGGGGTGTGTATGTGTATGTTTGTAAATGTACAGTATGAATTAGAATGCCAAGTTAAAAGTGTTGAGAAATAAACTCATCCAAAAGTGAAATGATAAGACTAAACTAAATGATAAAAGTAAGACCAATCACAGATAGTGATAGTAAAGAAGACATTCGTGGATAAATTTCTGATTTTAAATTGGTAAAATTATCTACTCAATATTCATTCAGTCATATCATTTTTATTACAACTGTTTAAAATGTTTAATCATTAAAATACATATTACCTTAGATATTGTGATCTTGGAGTAGCCTAATGTACTTTCAATGTGTGTTAGAGAATAGGTCATCTCAACATAATTTATTTTAAAGGTGGGGGGAAAGTCAGCCAATGAACTTTCAAATTCAGCTGCATTTGGTCCTGATGGAGATGATGGTTATTCCATCCTACACAGTCTGTGGACGTCACCAGTAAAGAATCAGGGATGTGAGAAAAAAAATATTCTTTACTACTGATATTTTTAACCACCCAACGCTTTCAAATTTAATTTATCATCTCCAGTGCAACAATTCATCTTCCAAATAAAATGTTTCTAAATCATTTTTATTGACACTGATGAAATTAGGAACAGCGGCCACAAGATCTCTACAAATTTTCTGGGAAACCGATTTCAGTCTTGCTTTCCAGTCAAATAAATGACAAAGTAGGGGTCCTCGTCAGGAGTGCCACAGTCTTGTAAGAAACAAAATTGCTCTTAAAACGGAAGCTAAAGGCCTTTAACAGAAAAATTGAGGTCAGGCCCTTTAGCATGTACCAGATAAATCTAAAATCGGTTTATTATGTTCTGTGGTCTGAGAGTAAAAAATAATTGATATTTGATCAATGATGGTGCTGAGAGCACAAAGGTTTTCAGGCATTCCCAGCAGTAAATCGATATATAATAAAGTTTTTAACTTATTGGGCATAACAAATGGCAATGCACATAATGAAAGCTGTATAGAAGTTGCTAAAGAGTTTGAATAGAACATGAAATTTATAATAAAGAAATCAAATGGCACACTTAAGGCCGGTGCTAACTCTATTTCTCCAGAGATAATGGCTATAAATTAGTGCAGCCCAGTTGACAGACTCATTTGATCCTATCGAGTGGTTGTCTAGATAATATTAGGACATATTCTTTTTTATTCTTTGCTTGGAATTCCACATCATCAGTCCTGCCGAGGGCTGAAGCCAGTTCTCAAAGGAGAATCTCACCAAGGGTTGCCCTGCAGGTATCTTGTCCTAGGCTGCCTAATACCCATCTGCCATGTGGTCTTCTAAAAGTCCATCTATGTTGCTTGAGGTAACTTGAATTTCTGTTTGAAATGGTTCACCAGAACATATGTGAAAAATGATTTTATGTGGTTTTAGATAATAGAAAAATGTGTTGACATTTATACAGAAAGTAATATTTAGAGAAGGAAAGAGATGAGAGGAGTGTTCACTAAAATGATCACCCAGAGATAGCTTTTTGATATTTGTTAGTCTTTTGATATTTACATTATCATCGTGCATTAATTTTTTCCTATATGATCTTCATTTGGGATAAAAAAGCAAAGCCATATAGAAATGTTGACAGCATCTAGACACAGCTCCTCTCCAGTTTCTCTCAGTGCTAACTGCCCCCAAGTCATTTTCACTTTAAGGCAGGGTCTTCTCGACAAGAAGAGTATCGACCATCTCCCTGATCAATCTTTTTCTTGTTATCCTAGCACAACATGTATGTGAGATATAGTCTTAAATTCTCATTGTGGCTACAGAGATAGCATTAAATATCAAACCTACATTTCTGAATCTTTTTTTTTTCATTTCTGAATCTTGTTGAATGAATTTTAGCCTTATATATTGGCTCTACATATTTTGAGAGAATAAACTAGAATACCATCTTATGCACACACAATGATCTGTCTGATATACAGGGTTCTACAAACTGTTGGAGTCTCATATCTTAGTTTCCTATGCATACAATGCAATATGTAAATACCTACATATAGTCTATACTCCTAAGTTGCATGTATGCAGATATGTATGTTTATTTATTGTTTATGGGTTTTTTAATTAAACATCATTTTAGGGGCTCATCCATCGTTTTTCACAATACATAAATAAACATACTGTGCCAAGCACCTTCACATGTCCGCTGCTGTTATCATTCTCCAATCATCTGCCTTTTCTCTTGAGCCCTTGGTATCAGCTTGGTTATGGTGTTTGCAAGAAATCATGATATTTAAAATGTTTCTACTTCTCCTTTTTCACCTTTTAGGTATCTGTTAGTCATACTATTAATTTGGGTTCTGATGTGTAAATATTATATCTATTATCTGTAGAGATATTACCTAACTTTAAAGCTGTTAAGTAGTTATAAAAATACTGTGAAGAATATTCCCTATTGAAGAAAATGGCATAATTGAACCCACCAAAAGAGATATTTTTTGTATTGCACTAAATCATAACCTTATCCTATTTAAAGACAAATACATAAAAGCATTAAGGACCACTGGATGCACAATGAAGTATTTTTGCTTCTCTTTATTTCTTTCAGATCATACTTTGCTGATTGTTGGATCCTCTGGCTTACTATTCTTGACTGTGAACAGAATTATAGATCTATAATCATCCTCTCTTTGAACTTTAATTTTCCTAGTCCAGGCAGTACCCTGATGTCATTCCATGTTTCATTCATTTGGATGTAAACTCTTTCTTCTTTCTGATTAAGCATAAATTATTTACTTTTCAAGCTGTAGCTCTAAAAACTCTCACCAGAATACATCTTTTACAATCTAGTTCCTAGTCATGAATTATGAAATAATTTATATTCATATTTGAGAGCCAATGAGTCCATTCAACTAAAATAATTTGCTTCTTTTCCCAATTTGTATTAAATAAGAAAGAAATTATTTCAAAAATGATCCTTTTCCATGATTTTCATCTTAGCAATGACACCATAGCACCCTAAGTATACCTTTACCACTGAGCTTATCATATCAAATAATAACTTTCATTCTGGGCCTACACATCTTGGCAGGGTTTTTTTTTCTTGGCAGGATTTGAGGCAGGCTTACCACCCACCTGTGACAGATAAATAACACAGACTTGCTTGCTAAAAGCAAACAGGACTGAGAGCACTTGCTGATGACAATAAAGGATTGGGAGCTCTCTCTGTGGATTATAACTAAATGCAAAGAAGACCAAAAATCTTCAAAACTGGGGCAAAAGACAACATCATGATAAATGGAAAAAATAGTGAAATTTTCAACAACTTAATTTCACTTTCATACACATCAACAATCACAGAAGCATCATCCAAGAAATCAAGCAACATAAATCACTTGCACAAGAACTCTTTCAAGTGTTAATGGGCAAGGAAGTCAGTTTGAGGACTAAGGTGTGCCTAACACAAGCCATATATTTTCAAGAACCTTATATACACATGAAAGAAAGAATAGGTAGGGTGGCAGGGAAGGGGAAAAGGAAGAGCTGATGCCAAGGGCTCAAGTAGAAAGAAAATGCTTTAAAAGGATGACAACAAGATATGTACAAATGTACATGATACAATGGATGGATGGATGGATGGATGGATGGATTATGATAAGAGCTGTACAAGAGCCTCCAATAAAATGATCTTGAAAAGAACATAAAAAAGAAAGAATAAATATGGAAGACCAAAAAATTGCTTAAGAAAACATAAGCATTTTCTCCCTTTTTGGTTTCGTAATTGTAGCTCTTCCAGTCAGTGGGCCAGGTAGCTATCTCTCAGATTGCTTGGCATAAACAAGTTAGTGCTTCCACTGCTTCTTCAGTTTCCAGAGATTCCAGTGAATATCCCATCAGTTTCTGGTGTCTTACTTTTGGCTATTCAGTTTAGTGTAGTTTAAACTTCTTGCTTCAGCACCATTGATTGTTGCTCTTAAGCTATCACCTGAAATGGTGGACTGTTGCTAAATTCTGTTTGGTACAGGGATTCCAAAGAAAAGTAACCCAACAGAATGCTCCAACTATTGAATGATCCCATTGATATCTCACACACGGGAAATTTCACTTAAAATCATCCAACTACGGCTGCAGAAATACATTGAAGGAACTGCCAGAAGTCCAGGCTGGTTTCAGAAGTGGATATGGAACTTTGCTGATATCAGATGATCTTGACTGAGAGCAGAGACTATCAGAACGCTGTTTCATTGACTTTTCAATGGCATTAGACTGTGTAGATCAAAGTAAACTGTTGATAACCTTGAGAAGAATGGATATTCCAGAGGAGAAATTCATTGTGCTCATTTGGAACCTGTTCACAGATCAAGAGGCAGTTGTGCAAATGGAACAAGGGAACATGGCATGGTGTAAAACCAATAAAGGTGTGAATCAGGATTGTAACATCTCACCATGCTTGCTGAATCCCTATAATGAACAAATCATGAGAGAAGCTGGATTATGTACAGAAAAGCATGGCATAAGGTTTGGGGGAAAGCTTATTAAAATTCTCCAGTATGCAGATTATACAACCTTACTTGCTAAAAGTGAGAAAGAATTGAAACACTTGCTGAGGAAGATCAAGGATTGCAGTCTTCAGTATGGATTGATCCCAGGTCAATGTAAGGAAGACTAAATTCCTCATAACTGGACCATAATGAAAAATGGAGAGGAGTTTGAAATTGTCAAAGACTTTTTGTTTAGATCCACAATCAATACTCATAGAAGCAGCAGTGAAGAGATCAAAAGACACATTGTGTTAGATAAATCTGCTGCACAAGACCTCTTTGGAGTATTGAAGAGCAAGTATGTTACTTTGAGGACTAGGTTGCCCCTGACCCAAGTGGTGGTATTTTCCTTTGCTTCTTGTTCATGTGAAAATTGACATTTAATAAGGAAGACCATATAAAAATAGATACCTTTGAATTGTGGGGGTGGCGGAGAATATTGAAAGTACTATGGATTACTGAAAGAACAAACCAATCTGTTGGACGAAGTAAGGTCATAGTGCTTCTTAGAGGCAAGAATCACAAAACTTTGTCTGACATATGAGAGAAATGTGTGTGGAGGAGGATATCATGTTTGGGGAAGTAGAGAGGTTGTGAAAAAGAGGAAAGTCCTGGACGAGATGGATTGACACAGTGGCTGCGCCAATGGGCTCTGGCAGAGGCACAAGTGTTAGGAGGACCCACGGAACCACGCAGTGCTTTCTTTTTGTGTGCACAGGGTCACTGTGGGTCAGAGTTGGTTCAATGGCACCTAACAACAATGACATGGGTAGGTCTTTTCACACTTCATTAAGACGAACAGCTTACTTTTCACATCTCGATAAAACAAATCTTTCACTTCATCTTGTTGAGCTGCACTTTAAAATCTTCTGTGCACCTCTTTGATGTCACCATTTCTTCTATTGGCTTTAGCTATTCCATGACTGAAAATAAGTTCCAGAGTCTCTTCTGCCATCCTCTTTGATCTTTCCTTTCCCTTCTGTCCTTTTAACGACCTTTTAATTTCTGCATGGATAACATTCTGGATGTCCTCCCACAGCTCACCAGGTCTTCTGTCTTTATTTAATGCAGAAAATCTCTTCTTGAGATTTTCTCAAAACTCAGGTGGGATAGATTCAAGGTCGGATGTTGACTCCCGGGAACTTATTTTAACTTACATCAGCTTTATCCTGATAGAAATTGATAGTTTAATTGATAAACTAATTGATAGTCTGTGCCACAGTCCGCCTCTGGGCTACTTTTAGTTTCTAATATCCATCATCTCTTCCCGGTCATATACTGTTTGATTTCTGAGTATTCATCTGGAGAAGTCCATGTGCATAGTTGCTGTTAGTGTTGTTGAACAAAAACTGTTTGTTATGAAGATATTGGTCTTACAAAACTCTATCATTGAAATTTCAGCTTCATTTCTGCATAACCAAGTCCATCCTATTCCTTCCTCTTATTTCCCACTTCTGCATTCCATTCACAAACAATTATCAGTGTGTCTTCATTTCATGTTTGATCAATTTCAGAATGAAGATTTTGTTTGAATTCTTCAATTTCTTCACCACTAACTTTTGTGGTTGTTGTGTAAGTTTGAATTATAGCTGTACTGGATTTCCTTCAAGGTGAATAGATATAAGCCTATCACAGACTGCCCTGTACTTTAACCTAAATTTTAAAATGGCCTTTTTGACTACTAATGCAATGCCATTTCTTGATTGTGTCATTCCAGGCATAGTAAACCAGATGATTTTCTGATTAAAAATAAGCAGTACACCAGTATTCCAGTACATTGCAGCTCACTAATGTTGACATTATATATCTTTATGAGTTCCATTTCATATTTGAAGATTTACAGCTTTCCTAGACTCATGCTTTGTACATTCCAAGTTCTGATTACTATTTAAGTTATTTCTTCCTACTTTGAGTTGTACCCCACCAGCAAATGAAAATCCACTTTTATAGACTTTTCTCCATTCATGTCCCCACAGTCAACTCTAATTTGAGAAAGCAACTCCTCTTCAATAACATTTCAAGTGTCTTCTGAGCAGATGGGCCCATCCTCTGGCACTATCTCAGACAATGTGTTCATTTCCTTCATTAAACCTTCAGTATCTGATAATGTTTTAAATCTATGTATAAGATTTTCAGTGGATACTTCCTTCAAAGTAGCAACCGAGCCATTCTACATAGCCTGAGTGTAGAACTCCACGAAAACCTGTTCACTCTGTGTGACCCTGCTGGCATTTGAAATACCAGCATCACTAGCACACGTGCCACCACTGAATAAAATTTAACTTTAAGGAATGGCTCACAAAATTGTGAGGAAATAGCACATGCAATTATAGGTATTAACAGGTCAATAGGCCAGAGGAAAAGTTCATGACCTCTGGTAGCTTATGTGGCTGTAGGATTAAAAATTCAAAATCTGCTGGTCATACAATGAACTTCTGTTGGTTTAAGTCCCTCTAATTGCAGGTCAAATGTAAGAAGATCGTAGGGTCAAACATTTTCAAGGCATTTATTTATATATAGAAGCTGGACAGCCTCTATATATATATAAAGGAACTCTCTCTTTCAACTGATTGGCTGCTTACATCAGTCAGCAAAATGGAAAATATCTATAAACCCACTGAGAATCATAGCCTTGTCTACTGGACACAAAACATTAACCATCACAAGCATTAACAGTGGGAAAACATTTTTAAAATTAAGAAAAATCTTGTAGAGGGCATCTTCTTTAAAACTGTATGATCAGCATGCATGCCCGGCACATAGTAGGTGTTCAAAAACAGCTTTCAAATTGATAAAGATGAAAATGACTCCATGATAAATACTCCAATAGATATTAATAATAATAAACGAGATGTGTCTAAAAAAAACCAGATCCTATCAATAAAATGCCGATGATTCTGATAAGAGTGTTTTTTAAGAAGACATCTACACTAAGAATTATTAAAGGAGATTGACAAAGAACAACTAATTATGGTGTCAGAACATCTAAGAATTATAATTGAGGAAATGGCATGGAGACCATGCCTGAGCTCCTCTGACTACACAGAACACAAGGGGAATCCAACTCCACATCTCTGCAATGATAATTCCATTGCATCAGAAGGCAGAAACACCTCCATCTTCCCTTTTTCTTTATTCTACACTGACATCAACGGCTCCTCCAGGGCTCCCTTCTTCTTTTCTACTAGATAAATACTTTATGACACTGACCACACAAAACTCACAGGCAGTGTGTACCATTATAGGGTTTACTGGGGAAACTAACAAAATTACTCAATCTGCGTGCTAAGAAAAACTGAATTACATAAAGATGAATATTGTATCAGAAGTGGAGAAACACTACCTGATAGAATAACTTTGCTTGGTGAAAGTAAAAAGATCTTGAAGCACTTGCTGATGAACATTGTGGATTGCCGGCTTCAGTACGGGTTACAACTCAATGTAAAGAAGACCTAAATCCTTACAACTGGACTAATAGATGACATCATGAAAAATGGAGAAAAGGTTGAAGTTGTCAAAGATTTTGTCTTGTTGGGATCCACAATCAAGGCTCATGGAAGCAGGAGCCAAGAGATCAAAGGACACACTGCACTGGGTCAATGTGCAAGGACGTAATGTTGAGGAATAAGCAAGGACGTAATTTTGAGGAATAAGATGTGCGTGACCCAAGCCATGGTATTTTCCGTTGCTTCATACGCATGTGAATGTTGGATATTGAATAAGAGGACCCAAAAAATCAATGAATTTGCCTGCTGGTGCTGGAAAAAAATATTGAAAGTATTATGAATACATATATAAATCATTTTATTGGGGACTGATACAACTCCTATCACTATCAATACATACATCAATTGTATGCAGACCACATTTGCACAATTGTTGCCATCATTATTCTCAAAACATCCTCCTTCTACCTAGTCCCCAGGACCAGCTCTCCATATTTCTCCTCCCTCCCCACTCTCCTTCCCCCATAAACACTTAACAATTTACAAATTGTCATTATTTTGCCATCATACAATATCCAATTTGTCCCTTCACCAGCTTTCCCATTGTCCATACTCTAGATGGGAAGTCAAATGTAAATTGCTACAATAGGTTCCCCCTTTCTCCTCCACCTTCCCTCCACCTTCGTGGCATCACCACTCTCACCCCTGGTCTAGAAAGGATCATCTGTCCTGAATTACCCTTGTTTCCAGCTTCAGTGTACATCCCCTGGTCTAGCTGGATTTGTAAGGTAGAATTGGGATCATGATAGTGGGTGAAAGGATGCATTTAAGGACTAGAGGAATGGAGCCCTGGTGGTGTAGTGGTTGCACTCTGAGCTGCAATTCACAAGGTCCGTAATTCAAAACCACCTACCACTTCACTGGAGAAGGACTAGAGGAAAGCCACTGTGTCAGGCAGGGTTCTCTTAGAGAAATAAAATCAGGACACTAGTAATTCTTTTTATATATTTATATATAGAGAAAGGTATATAAGATAAGAAAGAAACAGTTAACTATCTATAAAGCAGTACAGTTTGCTTGGTGCAACTCACTTGCGTGAGACAGCTAGAAGATTGGCAGTCCTTCAAGTCTTGAGAGCAATTCAGGCTATCTGGTCACAGACAGCAAACGGCAGAGCAGATAACCAACAGTTAGCTAGATGACAGAGTCCAACAGTCCCCAGCTCAAGAGATTTATATCCCAGGTGCGTGGTGAAGTAGGGCTTGAAGGAACCTCAACTCACAGCTCCACAGTCCACGATTAGCTGTCCCACGGATAGTGTCGTATGGAAGCCAAGGTACAGGACGAACAAGGCAGCTCTCTGGTCCAAAGATCCGGAAGCAAGAGAGAGGGCGGGACTCGCTGAGCCCTTCCTATCTCTACCCTTCAATTCATCCCATGTGTTCATTCATGCCGTCACAACAGACCCATCAATCTTCTGTAGCCATGTTGGCATAACAAACCTACCCATCACAGCCGCATATTTCATTGTTGCTACAATGTACCTTAAATGGATCGTCTCCTCCCTACAACCCCTCTGTAAGGGGCTGTTGCTTTACCTATTGATGGACTTTGGGTTCCCAATCTATACTCCCCCTCATTTATAATGATATAATTTTTAGTTCTTTGATGCCTGATACCCGATTCCTTCGACACCTTGTTGTTGCATAGGTTGATGTGCTTCTACCATGTGGGTTTTGTTGCTTCTCTCTCTCTCTCTCTCTCTCTCTCTCTCTCTCTCACTGCCTTGGTGGGAGTAGGAAGCCCAGCCTTGCTCCTGGAGAACTGCTGCTGGATTTGAACCATCAACCCTGTGGACCACAGTCCCACACACAACCACTGTGTCACCAAGGTTCAGTTCAGTTTTGTTGCTTCTAAGCTAGATGGCAACTTGTTTACTTTCAAGCCTCTAGGACGCCAGATGCTATATCTTTTGATAGCCGGACACCATCAACTTTCTTCACCACATTTGCTTATGCACACATTTTTTCATCAATGATCATATCAGGAAGGTGGGCATGCAATCATGTGAATTTTAGTTCTTAAAGCCTGATTACTGATCCCTTTGACACCTCAAAGTCACACAAGCTGGTCTGCTTCTTCCATGTCAGCTTTGTTGCTTCTGTGCTAGATGGCTGCTTGTTTACTTTCAAGTCTTTAAGACCCAAGATGCTACATCCTTTGAGAGCCAGGAACCATCAGTTTTCTTCACTACATTTGCTTATGCACACGTTTGTCTTCAGTGATTGTGATCATGTTGGGAAGGTGAGTATTATGAACTTTTAAAGGGATAAACCAATCTTTCCTGGAACAAGTATGGCCAGAGTGCTCCAGAGAAGCAAGGAAGACAAGACTTAATCGTAGACAGTTTGGACATATTTCCTGGAGAAGTCAGTCTCTAGAGAAGCACATGATTCTTGACAAAGTGGGGTGGCAGTGAAAAAGTGGAAGGCCCTTAACAAGATGGATGGGCAACATGGCTACAACAAGGGATTCAGGGATAGGAACAATTGCAAGGTGGCACAGGACAATGCAATGGTTCTTTCTGTCTCATACAGCATTGTTATGGGTTGGAACCAACTTGATGCCATCTGTATTAGTCTGGGTACATTAGAGAAACAAACCCACAGAAACTCATATTTTAAGAGAGAATTTTTTTTATAAAGGGTAGGTGGACATCATGAAAACATCCCAACTAGTGCTGCACGAGCCCACCAGTCCAACATTAACCCATATGTCCAGCACCATTTTACAAAGCGCTCCTCCATCTCACAAGATACACACAAATCATGCCAACCGCAGGAGGAAATCCAAATCTGTGAACATGTAAGCATCTTTGCACTGGTAGGGGTCTCCAGCCTCCAAGTCTGCAACAGAGTATTTCCATGCAGCTTTTCCTCAGGGATGTCTTACAGCAAGTGAGTCTTGCCAGTTGCAGCAGAGAACTGGCTAAGGCCGCTGCACCGTGGTCCGACCATCACAAAAAAAGAGATCCAAAACTCGAAAGGCGAAGGTTACTGAGCCATTTATCTCTCACCCTTAAATTGATCCTACATGTGTTTATCACCCTTTTGGAACAATAAACATTAACCTTCTCATCATCTCACAAGTTTTAAAATATTAAGAGTACAAATCTTTTTTCCAGACTCTGTCTACTTATCCAGGTGAGCAGGCATGTTTCTCTGTGGTCTTCAATCTCTTGAACACTCATTCATCCCCTTGTTTTATGCCTCCAAGTGCCAAGAAGCCAGTCTGCCGCTGTCTCATGTTGTCAGTGTTCTGCTGGTCTGGGTGCATTGGTCTCTGAAACTTTTGCTGCTTTACCACTTCACAGAGAGGTCTCACATAGACTCTCTGGTAGTACATTTTTCTTGAGGGATTGCTCCTTCTACTGTGAGATAGGTCATTTTGTATACAGCAAGATGATAACACCGACCAATCATCAAGATAAAGGGATGGGAGTTACAGACTATAGATAGAACCCCAATTTCAGCAATTTCCTTTATGCTAGAATAGTGCATTTCACTTGTTCAGATTGTTAAAATATAACATAAAGCACAAGAAGGGGTAATTAAGTATCTGCTAAATGCCAAATACAGTGATAAATGCTGTGGAGAGGTCAAGAGAAATGATGTGTGCTCTTCTATTTTCAGGAAACCATCATCAAATTAAAGCAGTCTTTCTTTTTGGAGAGGGAGGTATACTATAAGAATTTATAATTTCAAAATTACCCTAAAGATAATATATACCATAGAAATATAAAGAAAAGGTATTTTACTTCTTGTTGGAATAGCAGAGAACATTTCTGGGCAGTGGACTAAATGATCAGAGATGAGTGATCTCACAATTATTTTTTGTGAGAGCAGAACAAAAGGCGACAATACTGCCTACCCTACCATTGAATCATGAACGTGGAATGGCAATGCATTCCAGAGTGTTATTCTTGGTAATCTCTGTTGCCCTTAACTTGACAAAAAGGCAAAACAAACAGGAGCGTGGACATAAATGAGCTGATGAAAGATACAACTATTTTTCTTTTCAAGCGTTAGTGTTCAAACATAGCTCAATAAACTGCTTTGCTACAGGGAACGCTTTTATATCACTCCAATTGAAAGGTGACAAACTTATAGCTTAAAATTAATAAGGGCAACCATAGCCCTCAAGTACTAGGTGAAGACGATGGACGCAGAACACAATGAATTACAGTCGGTGGCTACAGTGAGGCCCTCTTCTTGCTGCTTTGTCCCCTCTTGTCAAAAAATAGGGCACTTGATGGGCTTGACTGTGTGACGGCAGTTTCATCTGTAGCCAGAGGCTCTGGCTTCTCTCTCAGTCTGCAATTTTTTACCCCTCAGTTTCAGGTAAGAAGCTCATTCTCCGGAGTAATTGCCTCTATTTTCGATCCATTTCAAGGGCTAATGCAAGACTCACTCAGATGCAACAAGTCAGCAGTCTGATAAAGTTTCGCTTTGTCTTTTGTAATATGGATATAGTAAGTCAAGAGCAGGCTTCAACATTTTTAGGATATATAGCACACTCTCCATGTATTTCCTGAGGGGCCATAAAAATTCTTTATGATTTTTGTATTTTGAGATATTTTTGCCAAAGCCATGATGAAATTGTAAAATGCCATCCTTAGGTAAAGTGAAATAAAAATAACCACACAAGCCAGAGAGAATTGTTTCTGTTTATACCCTGACTTCTACCCATTACTACTTATTTAATACCTCTATTTTAAAAATTACAATTCACAGTGATTTTACTAATTTTTTTAGTTAATGTCTCCCATTTTACACTATCTTGCCTCCCCTGTTTGCCTTTGTAACCTTAGTTACTATATTAGGTACGTAGTGTTTTTCATAGGTATTTATGGAATGACTGAGCAAAAGAACTACAAGAAAAGTAACTGCATTATGAAAATTAATTTGGAAAATCTAATGTCAAAATAATAGCAAAAATTTCATGGACAACCTATTCATAATTTTTTCAATTCATTTTCTCTTGTATTGAAATATATTTAGTTTTAAACATTAGACTCATATTTATATAGAAGACCCTGGATGATGCAAATGATTAGCAATCAAAGAATCAGAGCCCCTTAAAAGAAAGGCAAAAAGACACATCTTCCTGTTATGTTTTGCTTTGTCTTGTTTTTGTGCTTATTTTTGTCTCTGCCTGTCTATCTAGATAAACTAGGTGGGATAAACAATCCAGAGGAGAAAACAATGGGACTGATGGTTCTGGGGGACACAAGAAAAAGGGAGGCAGTGGAAAGGAAAGGGGGGTGGTTTCCAAAAAAACAGGGACAAGGGAACAACACATGATCTAAAATTGAAGTAAAGAGGGTCATAGGATGCCTGGTGTGGCTTGATCAAGGGCAATATATCCGAGAGAAATTACCAAAACCTGAATGAAGGTCATACATGACAGTGGGATAAGAAGAAAGTAAAAGGAAATACAGGAAAGAAGTGAGAAGCAAAGGACATTTATAGAGACCTGAATACAGGCATTTACATATGTAAATATATTTATATACAATGTTGGAAGGTAGATCTATGTAAAGTATTGAGGCAGCAGATGGACATTGGGCCTCCTCTCAAGTATTTGCTCAATGCAAGAACACTTTGTAACAATATCCCAGCATTCTGTGATGGTCACCTTCCCTGACACGATTGCTGGAAGAAAAAATGGGTGCAAAAGCAAA
This sequence comes from Nesogale talazaci, assembly GCA_004026705.1. Lineage (NCBI taxonomy): Eukaryota > Metazoa > Chordata > Mammalia > Afrosoricida > Tenrecidae > Nesogale > Nesogale talazaci. The sequence continues at coordinate 71,856 of PVJH01009004.1, forward strand.
TGTGGTGAAGAAAACTGATGGTTCCTGCCTATCAAAAGATATAGCGTCTGGGGTTTTAAAGGCTTGAAGATAAAAAAACAATCCTTGGGGAAGCAGGAAAGTCCACATGAAAGGAGTACACCAGCCTTCGAGAACACAAGGTGCCAATGGGATCAAATGTCAGGCATCAAAGACCCAAAACAAAAAAATTAATTGATATGAGTGAGAGGGATCGCAGAATGGAGACCCAAAGTCCATCTGTAGAATGGGCTTCCCCTTACAGAAAAGTCACAAGGAAGAGATGAGCTAGTCAGGGTGCAGTATCACACTGATGAAATAAACAACTTTCTTCTAGTCCTGTAGTGCTTCCTCCCTGCCACTAGTATGACGCCAATTCTAGCTTACAAATCCAGCTAGACCAGAACACATATACTGATACAGATAAGAGTTCACAACACTGGGAATCCAAGATAGATAAATCCCTCAGGACCAATAATGAGAGTAGCCATCCCAGGAGTGTAAGGGAAAAGTGGGATGAGAAAGGGGAAACTGATCAAAATGATCAATATATAATCCCTTCCCAGGGAGTTGGACAACAAAAAACTGGTGATGAGAGACAGCAGTTGGTATAAGACATAAAAAAATAATAATTTATAAATTATCCAGGGCTTATGAGGGAGGGAGAATGGGGAGGAGGAAATGAGGTGATATTCAGGGCTCAAGTAGAAAGAGAATGCCATGAGAATGATGATGGCAACAAATGTATAAATGTGCTTGACACAATGGTTGTATGTATGGATTGTGATAAGAGCTGTAAGAACCCCAAAGAAAATGATTTTTTAAAAGGAAAAAAAAAGGCACAAAATAATAGAAATTCTTATTAAATGAACCTATCAAGATGTCTATTTCCTGTTTCTTAAGATATCTTTCACTTGAGTGTCAGTATCAGAAAAACTAGTTTTGGGGGTCTTAAAAACACAAACAAACAAAAGAAATCAAACTCATTGCGATCAAGTCAATGCTGACGCTTAGTGAGCAAGACCTGAAACTTTAGAACCACTCGCTGTGACTATCTGAGACTGTCATTCTTTTTTTAATTTTTATTTTAAATGAATTATTTTATTGGGGGCTCATACAACTCCCATCACAATCCATACAACCATCAATTATATGCAGGCCACATTTACACACTTATAGCCATCATCACTCTCAAAACATCCTCCCTCCATCCAGGTCCCCAGTGTCAGATCCCTATATTTCCCTTCCTTTCCCCCTCCCCCTTGAACCCTTAGTAATTTGCAAATTGTTATTATTTTCATCCTGTACACTGTCCAATGTGTCCCAATATTTACTTCCCTGTTATTCATGTCCCAGAGAGGAGGCTACGTATAGATCCCTGAAATTAGTTCTCCCTTTCTATTTCTCCATCTCTCCACCCTCCTGGTATTACCACTCCTATTACTAGTCTTGATGGACAATCTATCCTAAATTTCCCATGTTTCCAACTTCACTGTACATCTCCTGGTCTAGCTGGATTTATGTGGTAGAATTGGTGTTATGAAAGTGGGTGGGAGGCAGCACTAAAGGCAGCACTAAAGTCCCATACACAACCACTATGCCACCGGGGCTCAGCCCAGTACTGTTACTTTCAAAGACGGTCTTGTCCTTGATGTAGCTTTGGTGAAGGAATAAAATTTATATTTTAATTTTTTTCTTTTAATCCCATTTTTCCATGAGCTTTTGGAAAACCGCTTATGTTTGCCCGCATCCAATTATACTGTGCTTTCCAGTAGAGAGCATGTGCTGTTTCTGTCAGGTGCCACCCGTCTATCCAACTTATCAAGATCCTGTTGCCAGCGAGAACACAGTGAGGTTCTGTGCCATCTTCACCTATGGTCCTTTGTTGGGGCCTATTGATGTCCCTCCATCTTGCCCACAGTCTTCCTCTTCTCCTCAGACCCTCTGCTTTACCAAACAAGATGCTCTTTCCTAGGGGCTGGTCTTATTGATAGTGTGCTCAAAGGTTTTCCCTTATAGTTCCCTCTGCCTTAAATGTTCTGTTTTAAATTATTCTCTAGATTTGGTCATAGACTTCAATCATGGCCCTCTCCTAAAAATAAACATGTGACAGCAAAAAATGTAAAATATGCTATATGATTCTAAATGATAAATAATGTCCCCCACTTAAAAAAAAAAGACCTACTATCACCAAACCAATTTTGACTCAGTGTGACATGAGACAGAGTTTCTGAGGGGTTGTAAGTCTTTACAGGAGCAAACAGCCTCTTTTTGTACACTATAGAATGGCTGTTACTTTTTAACTGCTGATCCAGTGCTATGATTTCAACTATCTCATTTTTAAGGACTAAGAAATATTGTGATTTGGAAAATATATCCAGAATTTCAAATACATATGTATTATAATATCATTTCTTGCTTTAAATCTATTGGCATCATTTAAGATGACAGTATTTTTTCCATGCAGTACACACATACACACACACACACACACGCATGCATGCACACCTCTTTTTCTCTGTGCCAGCTAGTCCATTCTGACTCACAGAGACCCTGGAGGACGTGGGAGAGCTGCTCATGTGGGCTTTGGCGACTGTTGATGACTCAGGTGTGCTCTGCCACGGTATTTTCCATAGCCTCCTATCTGGAAGTTGGGTACCGAATAAGGAAGTTCAAAGAAGTCCATGCATTTGAATAACAGTGCTGGGGTGGGATAGTCAAAGTACCTGGACTACCAAAAGGACAAATGGAGAATGTACAGCCAGCAAGTTCCTTAGAAGCAAGTATGACAAGACTTCGGACATACTTTGGACATATTTCCAGGGGAGAGGAGTTCCTGGAGAAGCATGTCAAGCTGGGTCAAGTAGAGGAGTAGCAAAAAAGAGGAAAATCTGCAGCATAAACCACTGTAAGGATGGTGCAGGCGTGGGCCAAGTTGTGTTTTGTTGAACATAGGTTCTTTATGATTGAGAGTTGATTTAACAGCATTAACTCTACATCAGTAGAAAATTTCTCTGACTAACTGAGAAGTTTGTGGTTTGGAACTGCTGATGGTATAGTCAAACTTGTAAACATTATGCCACTAAGGCTACTTCACACACACACACACACACACACAAACACATTCTCTCTCTCTCTCTCTCTCTCTCTCTCTCTCTCATATCTATAATTTCCTTATTATCCCTCTCCCACTTTCTATCTTACAAACAGTTGTCCTTACTCAGTTCCTAGTTTTCTGTAGTGATTACCTTTCTTTAATCATCCATATCCAATTATTGACTTTCCCATTTCAATGCACCTGACAACCTTCCCTTTCTGTCCGGCCTCAACCACTCCTCACCTGGGCTGCTTCAAGGGAATTATCATGGGTCTCTAGGTTTTAGATATTTCTTTCACTCTCCATGCTGCTTACTATTCAAAGATGAATCTTTCTAAAAAGCCTAAGACACATTTTTCATCATGTCATTTCACTGTTCAAAATTCTTCTATGAGAGAGAACATGGAAAAGTGAAATTTGAACATTTACTTGGGAAGGGTATTGTGAGAGTAAGATATTTTTTCTTTTCAAACCTGTTTAAAAGTTTTACAATGTCTTTTTAGTTGTTGCATTTTTGCTGTTGCTATAGAGTTGATTCCTTCACATTTAAAATAAAAACTATCTCAAATTCTGACAATTTAGGACTTAATTAAACTACCTGAAATCCTTCCCAAGCTATAACCTCAATGGAAACTGATGGCCATAGCTTTCTGAGACAAGTGGGGACTTTTCTTTCGGCATTTAGAGAATAACCCTGGCACCATCATGGCTCATTTGAGTCATTAAAGTCCAAAATTCCCTACCCTTGAGTTGATGGATTCTTCTTCTTGATACATTAGTAATATAAAATTAATTTACTAGAAGTTAAAAATTTAATGACCTTACAACATGCTTCTAACATTTATTTTTTAAGTTTGTATGCCACTGTCCCATTAAATCAAACTTCCACTCTCTCCACCTTTCTGCTTTCCAACTTTGATAATTACATCCCTAAATAATTTTAAACAGAAATCCCATTTCTGTATAAATTTCTTGAATGTAATGCCAGAAATAGTCCCTTGCAGACCTTTATCACCTCAGCTTTAATTGGTAATATGTTTCTACTTTTACTATCATTTTCTCTTCAAATAGAAAAATATAAACACATATCTTTAGATGCAAGGATGATCATGTGCGCACCTTTAAGCAGAAGCTACAGTGACGTGAAAGTACACATTCATTAAATATTTATTGTTTCATTAAACAAGTGATCACTGTGTTAGTCTGGGTAGACTAGAGGAACAAATTTCATAGACACGCACATAGATATAAGGAAAAGGTTTATATACAAGAGGAACAGGACATTGATCCCAGTCCAGTTCAAAGTCAAAAGTCCGATATTAACCCATATGCCTAAAATCAGTCTATAAAGTCTCCTTCCGACTCACGAAGTCACAGATCAGTGGGTGCAGAATCCTAGTGCTGGCAGGGGTTTCCACATGGCTCCTTGCTTCCAGGGCTCAGGGTCCGTCAACAGCATCCCGTGGTGGCAGATGCAACTCATCGCTGGCAGAGGTCTCCATGTGGCTACCCCAGCTTCAGAGGTCTGGCTCCATCAGGGCAAAGCCCTGTGGTCTCTCCACTGGTTCCTCCAGCTTCTTGGATGCTGCCATATTGTCTTGTCCATGATTCATTGTCTCTGAGACAAACTCTCAACAACTGGGGAAGATAGCTTCTCATCTTCACACGGGAAATACCGTGAGGTTTCCCAGAAGTCTCAGGAGAAAGCCATGGCCATACAGAGGCCTCATTGGCTACTCAATGGCTATCTCCAGATTAACAGGCTAGACTCCACCCCTACATTTCAATCATAAAATTAACATAAGTATATGACTGCCACAATCACATTTCAAAGATGTTATTTTCTTGTGAAATAACTTCAGATTTTTGTTTTCACATTAAAAGCAGAAGCAGCAAGTGATCTGTTGCCTCAGGAAATTCTTGCAAGAGAGCAAGCATTGCAATGATTGTTCAATTTGGTATCAAGAGACAAAGTATAAATGTGACACTACCACTCCAACCACTCGTTTGTTCATTGTACAGGAGAAAAGCTTCTGTCAGCCAACTAAGTCTTCAAGTGCCACTCAGTGCTCAGCTCTTCAACCCCACCTCAAGGTACAAGAACTAGGAACAGCTGGGCTTTGTCCTCACAAGCATCGCTCCAGAAGCAGCACTAACCTGACCTGAGATCACTGTGATGCTTGGGTGAAAGAAACTCTCTAGCGCTATGATTAATACTTTGATACATGAAACATGAAGTCTCTACAGCACTGAGTAAATGGAATGGAGGATGAAACAGGATGAAGGAGGAGGAGGGGTGAGGGGACCTTGTAAACACATAAATAATTAGAACATCGGTTTTCTTTTTCCTTCTTTCCAATGAGACAACTAGCCTGGATCAAAGAGAGCAGATGAATATATCTGGCTTCTCAAACAGGTTAGCTGATATTTTTACTACACTTTTAATCCATGTTTCACTGCAGTAAGCAATTCAGGCAAAGATCTGATTACTCTATCATTTGATACTCTTTAGAAAAGCTGAAAATTACACTCATTCTCAATCTGAGAGTAGTTGGCGGTAAACATAGCTGAGAGCTGGCCAAGGGGGCTCCTTCTGAGAAGCTGGCAAATTGCGAAAGGATGCAGAATAGCTCTTCTGGCCTCCACTTCCACTCAGCGGAAGGTGGCAGAGAGAAGAGCGAGGACAACCACTACCTCAGCAACGACTTGAAACTTGACTGCCTGCTGCTTCCACCAGTTTCCACCCTACAAGAATCATAACTGAAGCCACCTCTGAATATAGTCTCTATTGTACTTGTTGTACAGTTCCTATTGTACTTGTTGTTATGTGTCATGGAGTCTATTTTCACTCGTAGTAACCCCACAGGACAGGACCGCTGACGTGCTCGTAGCTACAAATCGGGCTGCTGACCGAAAGAGAGCCAGTCAACCCCATCCGCTGCCTGCCCTGTGGGAGCAAGGTGAGGCTTTCTCCTCCCATAAAGAGTGAGAGAGTTGAGTTTGATAAGCCCACAGGAGCAGTTCCACCTTGCCCCACAGGGTCACTATGAATCAGAATGGACTGAATGGCAGAGAGGTGATTGTTGTTTGTTTGCGTGTTTGAACTCCCTATGACAGCGTTTTCTCAGCTGTAGCCTTCATGGGGAGAAATGCCACGCAGTTCCTCCATCAGGGTGTTGGTCATCGGGCAGGTTCACGCCCCCCAACCTTTCAGTTAGCAGCACAGCACTTAGAGCTGTACCCCCATGGCTCTTGAAGACATGTACTACACACAGCAAGGCCAAAATCTCAGACTACCGATGATAAAGCAGTTGATTCTGCAGTGACAACTGAAGTATTTAAATGGTAGAGATGACTCACTCTTAGTTAAGAGAGCATTGTTTAAATTGTTATTTTAATTCAAAACCAATAAATTAATAATGAAGATAAAATACATAGAGAATTTCCACTTAATTCTTTCTGTTAGCTCCGACTTTGAAATAGATTTCAAAATCTGAAGGGAAACTTTATCTAACTCTTGATAATTTCCTATTTCTGAAACTATTTTATTAATACTTTTATTGGGAGCTCTTACATCTCTTATCACAATCCATATATTCCCCCAATTTGTCAAGTATATTCTCACACATGCCACCGTCATCATTTTCAAAGCATTCTCTTTCTACTTGAGCTTCTGATATCAGCTTTCCATTTCTTCCCTCCCCAACTTCCCTCACAAATCCTTGATAAGTTACAGATTATTATTTCCACATCTTAAATCATCCTCCATCACCCCTAACCCACTTTTCTGATATTCATCCCCCAGGAGGGGGTTCTAAGTTGATCCTTGCGACTGAATTCCCCTTTGTCCCCCCACCATCCCCTACTCCTCCTGGTATCTGTACTCTCCTTGTTGGCCCTGGGGGGAGGGGGGGAGGTGTCTCTCCTAGATTCCCTGTGTTGTGGACTCTGGTCTGTTGTAGTGTGTATGTTCTGGTCTAATCCAATTTGTAAGGGAGAATTGAGGTCAGGATAGTGGGGTAAAATAAGCATCAAAGAACTAAAGGAATGCTGTTGTTTCATTGGTGCTATACTGCACCTTGACTGGTTCATATCTTCCCTGTGACCCGTCTGCGAGAGATGTCCAATTGTCTACAGATGGGCATAGGGTCTCCACTCCATGCCCCAACCCCAATTCACCCCATCAGACTTGACTGGAAAACGCTTGCAAAGACCAACCAAACAGATCTTGAACTATTTAAAGGCATTTCCCTTTTTGTCATTCGCTTTCTTTTATTAGTGTTATTTTGTTCTTGTTTTTGCTGTTTACATTTTTGATATTGCTTTCTACTACTTTATCAATTATGGCACTATTTAGCAAGGTGACATTCTTTCACAGTCCCAATCCAAATGTGCTTTCATAAGCCCAGATATTTGTTCAATATTTCACTGTAATATTCCTAGCACTTAACTGCTACTGGGTACATAGCGACTCATTTATATGTATTGAACAAATAAGTTAAACATGTATCTTTGGGTAATACTTTAGTCAATCTCCCTTTTTTTTTAACGACCTTTACCTGGAGTGGATGATGTGTGGTTCCTTGGCACTGGTCTGCCTCTTTACCAGGCTGTCTGGTCCCCAGGCAGAAGACTGAATGCCCTACAAACTTGAGCTTATTCTATGCCAATTCTACTGCTTGTTCTGATACTTGCACTGTGGACTCGTACAATATTTGTCCTTTTGGACATGTCTTCCTCATAAACTTTTCTACTGCAACTCTACGCCTTTTACTCTCCCCCCAAACTTTATTTGTGGTATCAGTCAGAGGTGCAGGATAAACAAGCTGACACACGCTGAAATGGAAAGAAGAAGGTACATTTTTAAAGGGGGCAATTTTAAAAGTTGTAAGTAGGTACTCTGGATTGAATGTCTTCCAGATCCTTTCATGTCTTGAGGTGTTTCATGATTTCATCACTCTTTTTTAGGAATGGGTAGTACGTATTCTATTGTTGGTACCTACCAGCGTATGGGCGTGTTTCCTTTTTAATGCATTCTTCTATTGATGGGAATTTAGGCTGTTTCCAGCTTTTTGCTATTGCGAACTGTGCTGTGATGAATGTGGGGGAGCAAACATCTGTTCGAGATCTGTTTCTTATTTCTTTTGAATAGATGCCCAATATTTGCTGGATCATATGGTAGTTTGTCATCTGTTGTATGACCTTCCACAGTGGTGGTATGCATTTCCAAGTACACCAGTAGTGGATAAGAGTTCCTGATCTCACCATACCCTTTCCAGTATTTATTGTTCACAGTTTGTCTTTTTAATTGGATTGTAGTTATGGCCATTAGGTGTTAACTCATGGTTGTTTTGAGTTGGATTTCCTGATAGCTAGGGACCAAGAGTATTTCCTAATGTGTTCATTATCCATTGGAGTGTCATCCTTTATGAATCATCTGTTCAGGTCCTTTGACGACCTTTTCAGAGTGCTATTAGTTTTCTTGTTGTAAACTTGGAAAATTCTGTAGATTTCAGTAATAATTTCTTTGTCGGTTATGTCATTACTAAACATCCCTTCTCAGTCTGTGGGCTCTCTTTTTACTCTTTTCATTAAGTCTTTTGATGTATACAAGTGTTTTATTCATAACAGGTCCCATTCATCAATTTTGACTTCGATAGAATGTGTTTCCTTTTTGATCTCTGCTTGCCTGTGTATTCCCTGCACTAGGGCTCCTGGCTTTGTCCCAATTTTCTCATTGATGATCTTTCTAGCCTTCTGTTTTACATTTAGATTTTGACTTATCCTAAGTGTGTTTTCTGTTTTGTTTTGTATGGAATAAGATATGGGTCTCATTTCATTCTTCTGCAAGTGTATCTCGAGCTTTTTCCACACCATTTATTGAAAAGGCCCTCTGCTTCCCATTTAATATGTTTGGGGCCTATGTTAAAAATCAGTTGTCTGTATGCTGTTTTAATTTCTGTGTTTTCTGTCCTGATCCATTGGTCTGAGTATCTATTATTATACCAGTACCAGGATGTTTTGACAACTGTGGCTGTATAGGACCTCTGAGGTCAGGTAATGCAACACCACATCCTCTGTTCTCAGTCTTGAGGAGCTCTTAGCCTATCCTGAGCTTCTTCCCTTTCCATGTGAAGTTGGTAATCAATTTTTTTTCTTTTTTTAAATTTTATTGGGGGCTATTACAGCTACTACAACATTCAGTACATCATTTGTATCAAGCACATTTACACACATATTTCCACATACATTTCCCAATATTTTCCACTTGAGCCCTTGATACAAGCTCCTATAAAAAAAAAACCTCCCCTTTCCCTCCCCCCCCCCTTTTAAAAAAAATTAATCAGTTTATTGGGGGGCCCCTACAACTCCCATCACAATCCCTAACAACATCAGTTGTATTCAGGCCACTTTTACACACCCATTGCCATCATCACTCTCAAAACATTCTCCCTCCCTCCAGGCCCCCATTATCAGCTCCCTATATTACCCTTCCTCCCCCCATTCCCCTTGAACCTTTAGTAATTTACAAATTATTTTTTCATCCTGTACACTGTACAGTGTGTCCCAACACTCACTTCCCTGTTGTCCATGCCCCAGAGAGGAGGCTACATGTAGATCCCTGAAGTTGGCTCTCCCTTTCCATTCCTCCATCCCTCCACCCTCCTGGTATTACCACTCCCATCACTAGTCTTGATGGATCATCTATCCTAAGTTTCCCATGTTTCCAACTTCACTGTACATCTCCTGGTCTAGCTGGATTTATGTGGTAGAATTGGGGTCATGATAGTGGGTGGGAGGCAGCATGGGAACTAGAGGAAGGTTGCATATTTCATAGCT
>PVJH01009005.1:0-81717 GCA_004026705.1 Nesogale talazaci
TTGGTCGTTGATCCTTGAGGAAGCCGAGATCTGTTTGAACCCCATTCCCTTCCCATCTTAGGTGAAGTGTGTGTACCCTCAGGCTTCTCAGGTTGACGCCTAGTCTTCCTTTTTCTCACCCCAAATCTCTGCAAATAGTCTTTTTCTTTACCCCAAAGTACTACTTTTCCTTACGAGAGATGGCTAAACACTTACCCATGGGCCTACATACATATCTCTGTACAGTGGTGTCAGTAGTGTTAGTCTCTCCCAGTGAAGTAAGTCAGGAACCCTGGTAGTGGACTGGTTTTGCACTGGACTCCTAACCAGCAGGTAAGCAGTTCAAAACCACCAGTCACCTCTAGGGAGAAAGATGAGGCTTTCTATTCCCATAAAGAATTACAGTCTCAGAAACCCACAGAGGCAGTTTTACCCTCCCTTAAAGGGTCCTTGTGTGTTGAAATCGATGTGATGGCAGTGAGTTTTTGAAGTTTGGAAGTGCAGTAGCTCATGGTGTCTGTGCCCTGCAGATTCGTTCCTGAGGTAGACTTTACAGACTCCTTACTCAGGCTTAGTTTCCATTTTAATCATAGACTAAATATGTGATGTGGATTTCAAATGGAATATGTCTTAGATTAAGTGGCTTACATGTAATATGTCTTAGATTATATAAGTACTAATGATAAAATTGTTTGCAAACTGATGTGAAATTCTGAATTATTAGTAACCAATCAGAAGCTTTAAAAAATTCTTTCTCTAACTATTTCATTCTCAAAAAATAGTTACTGATAAAGGTTCACAGATACAACTTGGCACAATGTTATAGCTAAACACCAGAAACTGACAAAATCAGCAACTAGGAAAACATTCATCAAATAAATAGAACCTAGCAGTAGCAGTGAGTACTTGTATCATGTGTAGACAAACCATGCAATTCAAAGCATGATTGTATTAGGCTCATAATAACAGATTCGACTGGATCACAGCACAAGGTTCAAAAGGTGAATTAATATAGAGTTTTAGCCCTGTAGGGAGGTATATTGATAGACAGGGGCTGGGCTGTCCAAGAACATTCTGTTGTTATAATTAACAACAGGGATCTTTCTATTGGAAAAACAGAATGCATGTCTGCTGAAGCTCTCTACAACATGTAGACCTTCACTTTGGTGTCTCCCCTCTGACTGTGTCACCTGGTACATCAGTTCACCCACCCCCACCCCCGACTCCTCTAGAGATGTCCCTATTTAGAGGTCTACCTTAGAGATGGAATCTCACTTGATCTTCAGAGTATCTGGGCTGTAGGTCGTATTAGCTTCACTGTTCAGGTGAGGAGACTAAGGCATGGAGACCTTACCTTACCGAGATTGGTCGGCCAGTCACCTATGCTGGGGTTCCCAGGCTGTGGCTTTGCCCGAGGTCACTGAAAGAGCAGCCTCTCGGTCTACTGACTTTGCGTCTCTCTCCATCCCCTGCTGTGGCTACCTCTGACATGTCCCGCCGTGGCTCACAGTTTTACGAATCCACCTGTTGTTGTCCAGCCTCTGAATGACAAATCTGCTTTTGAGAGAGATGTCGTCCTTTGTTTAAGTTAAATCTCATTCTGTGGCAGAAAATATCTTCCAGGTTTAGAACCGGGCTGTCCAGTAGGCTAACCACGGGCTATCTGTGGCTATTGAACAACCGAGAACATAACCTAACTAACTATTTCAATAACCATAGTTAATCATTTTAATTACGCAAACTCCGAAGCCAAACTCACTGCCATTGAGTTGAGCTGGTGCATGGCCAGCCTATAGGACAGGGTAGGATTATCCCTGTGAGTTCCTGAGATGGGAACTCTGTAAGAGTTGAAAGACTTGTCCTTCTCCTGATGAGTGGCTGGTGGTTTCGACCTGCTGATTCTTTGGGTGCCAATCCACTTCAGACCCACTGCACACCCAGGGCTCCCAGCCATCACTTATCGTTTGATGATATTGTTGAATACATTGGGCTAACCACATGACTACATGTATTCATTTACTAAGCATATGACTACATGTATTTATTTACTGTGTTAGTCTGGATAGACTAGAGAAACAAAATTCATAGCTGCTAATATTTTCTAAAAGGTAACTCTGTACATTAATAAAGCATCCCAAGCCAGTGCTGTTTAAGCCCATAAGTCTGACATTAGCCCATATGTCCCACACCAATCTACAAAGTCCTCCTCACTCTCACAAAACACATACAATGACGCTGACTGCAGGAGGAAAGCTAAATCAGTGAGCATGTAAGCATCTCAGCGCTGGCAGGGGTCTCCATGTGGCTGCTCCAGCAACCAAGACAGCATCGGGGTAGGTCCATGTGGCTTCTCCTCAGGGATGTCTTGCAGGAAGTGTACCTTGCCAGCTGAAGCAGGGAACTAGCAAAGACAGCCGCACCCTGATCTGACCATCAGAGAGCAAGAGACCAGGAAGGCAAGGCTCACCATTTATCGCTCCACCCTTCAATTAATCGCACATATGTTCACTGGCCAGGTTGGCACAATCAACCTTTACTATCTCATTTACTAAACACAGAGCTATACATATCGGCCTAAATACATGACAAAAATTACTCTACCCTCTTTTCATTTACATGTGCTAAAATGGCTGTTAAAATATTCAAAATCATGTGGAGACTCATTTGTGGCTTGTACCACATGCCCCAAGTGCGCTGGCTTACAGGCAGGCTTTGAACTAAAATTTGGCTGAAATCTTAGATTCATGGCTGAATTAACTTGGTAGGTTAGGTCAACTTAGTCTCTCTAAAATTCTATTTTTTAATCTCTAAAATAGCAACCAATGTGAACCTCTCATGGCCACTGTCAGGGTTAAATTTCAAGGTGTTCTGACACAGGAGCGCAGCAGTTAAAAGCGTAGACCCTGGCCATCCACTGGGCCGACGTTCTGGGATTTGAACACCACCATCTCACCTTCAGACCTTGCGGTCTTTGCAGTTACTTTGCCTCTCCAGGTCTCCGCTTCTTCCCTTCCCTAGCCTGATGGTGGTCGTGCTTGTTAGAAGCACAGATAGGGAGGCTCTACACAAGTCATTAGGATCCAGTGAGGTCATGCAAAGAGGCTCATAGCTCCAAGTCAGACAGACAAGAGGCATCCAGTGTTGGATGACTGACTGCCAGCAAGTGTCATGCTGCTCCCTGGTCTAGGTGAGATGTGCACTCTGCTTTGTTGTGCTTCGTGGCAGGAAGTACATCTATGGGGCTCTGCGACATAACGTTCTTGCTTTTGTGCGGCTCCTTAAGCTTTTTCCACCGGTGACCCCTTTTTGTCCAAGAAATGTGCCACACAGGGATGCACGGCCAGAAATATCCAGATCCTCACCCCCTCCCCATTTAGTTACTCTGCCCCTCCTCAGGGAGGAAGACCCACAGTTTAAGAAGCTGGACTCTCTAGCATGGCCTTTATAATATTCTTCAAAGCAGTATTGATCTTGACTTGGTCTTCTAGGTTTTTCTGTAGCGTTATTTGTTCAGCCATCCATTAATTTATCTAAGTGGATTTTCCTCCTCTTCATTTTAAATTAACTTAGGTGGAGGTTTACATTTCAGCTTGCTAACGTAATATCTCACAGTCTACACCACTAACCAACCCTTCATAAGTTTATTCCTTTCTCACTTCTTTATTTCCCTTCTCCCTCCTGTGAATCCCCGACTTGCACTGCCCCCAAGAAAACACCCCACCCACCTTTTAACCCTTCCCTGACCTACCTGCTTTGGCTAACTTCAAAGGCTGTTTTCTTTGGTCTGAAAGTCTTCACCTCCTTTTCCCCCTCTTTATACAGTGGTCTTATATAGTATTTGTGATTTACTCTGTGTTGGGTCCTGTGCTAAGGGTTGAGCATATTTGGTGGTGAGACATACATGCCTTATCTTTATGGAGCTTACAGTCAAGTGGAAGAGACATCTCTAAGCAACTCAGCAAGAACAAGTATTGTTACAGTTACTGGTGACTGCTAGGGACAGAACCAACCTGTTGATAATGGTAGATGGTAATAGAAGGAAGGGAGATGGCAAAGAATCTAGCTCTGATTGGGTACCAGGGAGGGTCTCTGTGAGGAGACAGCATCTATGCTGAGGCTTGAAGACAGAGAAGAACCCTCTCATATGGAGGTATGGAAGGCGTTTTCTGACCTCCAGCATGAGAGAAGAGTTCTGTTTTCTTGCAGAACCAAATGAAAGCAGCCATGGGAGAGTGTGCTCGGTGTAGGATGGTGGTGAAGAGATTGCATGAGGCTGTAAAGATAAACAAGAGCGAGTAGGCCACTGGTGCAGCAGATTTTCCCATGCCGTGAATGCATTACTTCATCTCTTCACTGCTGTCTCCATGAGCATCAATTGTGAAGCCATGCCACGTGAAATTCTGGACAACTTCAATCTTTTCTTCAGTTATCACGATGTTACTTTGGGGACTAAGGTGTGCCTGACCCAAATCAATGTAATTTCACTCACCTCCTGGGCATGTGCAAGTTGGACAGTGTCTTGATGTCTTATTTATTTTCTGTACAATTGTTGGCGATAATGTGTTGTCTCTCCCTATTTGACGTCTTAATCACTTACAGCAAAAATCATTTAGTATGGTGGCTTGCATGTGATGAAGGAGAGTGTTAGGCAGATATACTTTGGTCCTGCTTTTTAATCAAGTAGGTGTGGTTTAAGGACTAGAGAAGGTACACTGAGGAAAGGCAGCCTCTGCCCAATTGTCACCGCTTCAATATTAGTTTGGGAGCTCCAGAGAAAATCCCCAGTTGGAGTTTGTGCCTTCCACGAGAAGCTGCTTTCCTAAGATGACAGGATGTCTTGCTGGCATCACGCTGTGGGCCTAGAGAAAAACAGTACTGTACCAGGCAAATAATCAGAGCAAATAATCAGAGAAGCTGGATTATATGAGGAGGAATTCAGCCTCAGGACTGGAGGAAGGCTTATTAGCAACCTGCAATGTGTAGATGGCACACCTTGCTAGCTGAAAATGAAACATTGAAGCACTTGCTGATGAAGATCAAGGATTTCAACCTTCAGTGTGAATGCCAACTTAAGGTAAAAAAGACTCAAATCCTCACAACTGGACTAATAAGTAACATCATAGTAAATGGAGAATAGATTGCAGTCGTCAAAGACTTTGCTTACTTAGACCCATAATGCAAGCAGCACTCAAGAGATCAACTGAGGTATTCATTGTCCTGGTACATCTACCACACAAGATTTCTTCAAAGTATTGAAAATCAAACATATTACTGTGTCAGTCTGAGTAGGCTAGAGAAACAAATCCATAGACACTCATATGTGTATAAGAAAGAGGTTTATAATCAAGAGCAATTGAACATTGAGAAAACAGCCCAGTCCAGTCCAAGGTCAGAAGTCCAATATTAGCCCATATATCTGAAATAAATCTATAATTCCTCTTCAGACTCATGAAGCACTTGCAATGACACCAGGACAATCACAGATCAGTGTGTGCACAGTCTTGTGTATCCAGTGGTGGTAAAAGCATCTCAGCGCTGGCCGGGGTCTCCCCGTGGCTCCTCCAGTTCCCAAGGTTCACAGTCTGTCAGCATGCTGTCATGTGTCTTGTTAGCTGCAATGTCTCCCAGAGAGTGAGCCGAGAGATAGTGTCTCTTGCCTACAAGAAGGAATTAGCGCATTCCCCAGAGTTCTCAGGAGAAGGCCATGGCCACACAGAGGTCTCATTGGCTGTCTCCAGAATGAGAGGCTAGACTCTACCCCTACTCTCTTCATCCTCAAATTGACACCAGATTAAGTGACTGCCACAACTATTTTGAGGACTAAAATGCACTGGACCCAATCCATGATATTTTCAATGCATGTGAGAGTTGGGCACTGATTAAGGAAGACCCAAGAAGAATCGGTACATTTGAATTGTGGTGCTCTTGAAGAATATTCCTAAAAGGACAAACAAATCTATCTTGGAAAAGGTACTGCCACAATGCTCCTTAGAGGCAAGGATGACCAGACTTTGCCATATAATAATTTGGACATGTTGTCAAGAGTGATCAGTCCCTGGAGAAGGGTACTGTGGTGGTCATCTGCTTATGTTAATTTCATGATTGAGATGTAGGGGTGGAGTCTAGCCTGTTAATCTGGAGATGGCCATTGAGTAGCCAATGAGGCCTCCGGGTGGGCATGGCTTTCTCCTGAGACTTCTGGGAAATCTTGCCATATTTCCCTCGTGGAGATGAGAAGCTATCTCCCATTTGTTGGGAGTTAGTCTCAGAGATGATGAATTATAGACAAGACAAGATGGCAGCGGCCCAGGAGCAGGAGGAGCCGGAGGAGAAGCCACACGGCCTTACCCTGATGGAAGCAGACCTCTGAAGTTGAAGAAGGCATGTGCAGACCCCTGCCAGCACTGAGTTGCTTCTACCACCGCTGGATGCTGTTGATGGACCCTGAGCCCTGGAAGCGAGGAGCCATGGGGAGACCCCTGTCGGCGCTGGGACTCTACATCCACTGGCCTGTGACTTTGTGAATCGGAAGGAGACTTTATAGACTGGTATCAGGCACATGAGCTAATAGTGGACTTATGAATTTGAACTGGACTGGGCTGGGATGCTTCCTCAATGTACCATTCCTCTTGTATATAAACCTTTTCCTTATATCCATATGCGTGTCTATGAAATTTGTTTTTCTAGTCTACCCACACTAACACAGGCACCGTGCTTGGTAAAGTAGAGGGGCAGTGAAAAAGGTAGCAGGTCCTCTAGGTGATGGGTCAGCAAAGTGGCTGCAGCAATGGGCTCAAGCGTAGGAACCCTTGTGAGGGTGGCAACGAACTGGGGTGAATTTGAGATGGATCTGAGTTGACTCAAGGGTACTTACAACACTCAGAAGAACCGTCAGGTGAGGGAACTGGATTGGGGTTGAAGGTTTTGTCATGAGCCATACAACTCTAAACAAATCATTCACGCTGGGGGCCTGTTTGCTCCATCTCTGAAATAAGTAAATGTCAGCCTTCCCTTCTCTGGGGGGTGAGTGAGACGTGATGATGTATGGCAATGTGCTGCGAGAGGTGTTCCAGGCCTCACAAATGGATTAGTGAAAAGCCCCAGGGGCTTGGAGCTGGGAGACTGGCTTCTGCTCTCAGCTTCTCTGCTTACTCACCCTTTGTATGACTCAGGGTGAATCACTCTGCTTCTTTGAGCCACCATTTCCCCATCTGTGGGACCCTCTGACAGGGTGATTATGAAGATTCAAAAATACAGCTGAGGGATCTGGAAGTAAAAGGGCTAGAATAATGTTATCTATCAGCCTGATTTACCTACTTCTCATCTAGAGCCTAGGCCAGACTGCCCTAGATCTGAGGGCAAATTCTAGACCTCGTTCAGTCTTCAAGTCGAACATTCCTGGCCCCATCAAAAATGAGTACTTCCTGGGATCACAGACCAAAGCTGGATTTAGTAGGCAGAGCAGTAGAGAGCACACGAACTGCCAAATTAACATAGGAGGCAGAGCTCCCAGCCTGAAGGGGGATAGGACAGAGAAGAGCTGTAGGAAGTGTAATTATGAGATGGCAGCCACTTTTCTGCCCTTTGAAGCTCCTTTATAACAAAATTAATCAAATGGAAGAAATTAGAAGCACAGGTCCATGTACCAATGATCACAGAACAGAGAAGAGTGAACTAGCTATGTCCTGTCTTTCTCTAAGAACTTTCCCCACCAATATATCTGGTGATTTTGAGTGTGTCTACAATGTAAATTTGAAATGTTCCTGAGCACCTAATATAGATGAACTTATTTTTTTTCTATCATGTCGCTATAACTACTACTAAGTTTAGATAAAAGTGAAATGTATGGAGATACTGTGTGGGAACTGCGTCCGATCTGTCCCCACTACACCGAGGCAAAACATTGGGCAAGTGCAATAGAAGAGCATGAGGAGCAGAGGAAGGAAGTCCTGAGGGAGTACCAAAAATAGACTTTGGGATCAGGGTGTGGCACCCCATCAAACTTGACCAGAGAACACACCTAGAGACTAACAAACAGTCTTTGATCTATTGACAGACCTTTCTTTTTTGTCATTGCTTTTGTTGTTGTTGTTATTTTGTTTTCTTTTGTTGCTTTATTTTATGTTTTGTTTTTGTGCGTGTTATTATTTCTGCAGATCTACCTAGATAGGATAGGCTGGATAAACAACCTGGAGGAGAAAACAATGGGACTGACTGTTCCTGCAGGACCTGGGAGATGGGGAGGTGGTATGGCAGTCATGTGCTTATGTTAATTTTATGATTGAAATGTAGGGGTGGAAAAAGAACTGGTGTTAACGGGACTAGGGAGCAACAAGTGACCAAAAATTGGTGGTGAGGAGAGTGTAGGAAGTCTGGTGGGACTTGACCAAGGGTAATGTAACCAAGAGGAATTTCTGAAACCCAAATGAAAGCTGAGCATGATGGTAGACAAGAGGAAAATAAAAGGAAATAGAGGAAAGAACTAGGAGGCAAAGGGCATTTATAGAAGTCTAAATAAAGGCATGTACATATCTAAATATATTTATGCATGAGAATGGAGTAATGTGCATATATTTATAGGCTTAGTATTAAGGTAGCAGATGGACATTGGGCCTCCACTTAGATACTCCCTTAATGCAAGAATGCTTTGTTCTATTAAACTGGCATTCCATTATGCTCACCTTCCCAACCCAATCATGGAAGACAAAGCGAATGCATAAGAAAATGTGGTGAAGCAAGCTAATGGGGCCGGCTGCCAAAAGCTATAACATCAAAAAAAAAAAAAAAGATATAACATCTGGAATCTTTAAGGTTTGAAGGCAAACAAGTGGCCATCTAGTTCAGAAGCAACAAAGCCCACATGGAAGAAGCACATCAGCCTGGGTGCTCATGAGGTATCTTTGGGATTAGACATTAAGCATCAAGAAACAAAAATCATATTGTGAATGAGGGGGAGTGCAGATTGGGTATCCAAAGTTCATCTATAGGCAACTGGACATTCTCTTACAAAAGGGATGCGGAGAGGAGACAAGTCAGTCAGGGTGCAGTGTAGCAATGATGAAACATATAACTTTCCTCGGGTTCTTTAATGCTTCCTCCCTGCCACTATCATGGTTCCGGTCCTACCTTACAAATCTAGACCAGAGGATGTGCAATGGTAGAGACAGGAGCTGGTAACACAGGGAATCCAGGACAGATGATTCCTTCAGGACCAGTGGTGAGAGTGGCGATACCAGGAGGGTAGAGGGAAGGTAGGGCAGAAAAAGGGAACTGATTATAAGGACTTACATGTAACTTTCTCCATGGGGTACGGACAACAGAAAAGTGGGTGAAGGGAGATGTCGGACAGTTTAAGAATGACAAAATAATAATAATTTATAAATTATCAAGGGTTCAGGGAGGAAGGGGGAGCAGGGAGGGAGGAGAAAAATGAGGAGCTGATACCAGGGGCTCCAGTGAAAAGCAAAGGTTTTGAGAATGATGATGATGGCCACAAATGTACGAATATGCTTGACATCGTGGATGTATGCATAGATTGTGATAAGAGCTGTACAAGCTCCCAATAAAATGATTTTAAAAATAAATAACAACAACAAAAAAAAGTGAAATATATGAGGTCTTAAATCATATGGGAAAAGTTTTGCCTTGTGTGAATCTTTTGTAGCCTTTAGTATAAAGATTTGGGAAAAGAATGCGCCACGTTTACATGAAGCAGATGTCTCAGCATCAAGATCTATCTTCAAAAAGTAGATGTCCAGGATACTTCAAGTGACAAAGGCCCTGTGCTAAAGGTAGAAAGAGAGAGATGCTGAATACGAGTCCCCACACCCCTCCTTCCTGAGCCGAGTGATTCTCTCCACCCGTTAGGGCATACTTTGTAAAAATAGCAGCAACCTTTGAGTCTATGGTCAGCCTGGCATTTGGATAATGTATGAAGATTCTATTGACTCTGGCAAGGCAGCAGAGTGGGAAAACACAGTTAGAAAAAATGATAGATTTTTTTAGCAAACTGTGACTGGAATGGCCATTTTTCTCTGAAAGGGCATTGCCTCCAAGGGTGTCTCACCAAGAACCAGGGAGCTCTGGGAGAGTTTGGCTTGCAGCCTGCAGGTGGCTCTTTATTTGTTGGGTTTTTTTTGTTTGTTTGTTTTTTTTGAGTTCTTGCCACTCAGACGTATCTTGCGAGCAATACAGATAACCCCCTCAGTGATTTATCCGCTTTCCCCTTTTCTTTTTTCCTTCCCAGCGGCCGTCCAGGACTCTGCTCTCAGAGATGCTCATGAAACATCCACCCTCAAGTGGAGTTTTTAAAAATTAGATTTTAAACAATTGGAGCTATTTATAGATTCACATGCAGTGATAGGAAAGAACATAGGGAGATACCACGTACCTTTACCCAATTTCTCCTAAGGGTAGCATTCTGCAAAGCTGCAGTAAAACGCAGCGAGGATTCTGACATGGGCACCGTCAAGTACATGGCTTTCCCCTCTCTGCCCGGGCCTGCGCTTCCACTTTTCTCTCGCCTGCACCTACCCTGGAAAGCACCTGTCTGTTTTCTATTTCTATAATTTGTTTCATTCAAAGACTACGTAAATGGAATTATATATGCAATATGTTACCTTATGACAATGATTCTCAACCTTCCTAATGCCTCGACTCTTTAATTACAGTTCCTCATGTGGTGGTGACCCCCTACTATAAAATTATTTTTGTTGCTATTTCATAAGTGTAATTTTGCTACTGTTATGAACTGTCCTTTCAATAGCTGATGTATTTTCATTGATACAAATTGGACATCATTACAGCATAGTAACTAATTACAAAACAATATGTAATTATATATTGTGAAATATTTGTTTCTAATGACAAATAAATGAAATTTTGTCTTGAAGCATGGTGTAGCATAGGTCAAAGTCTTCATGCCGGGTACTCATATGTGGGCGTATCTGCATGTGGGTGCTAGAGACAGAGGAGTGGTGTTTTGGTTCTAAACACCATCAGAAATATGTGTTTTCTGATGGTCTAATTCGACCTCTGTGTTCAACCCCCAAAGGGGTCACGACCCACAAGTTGAGAACCACTGCCTTATGGGCTTGCTTCCCCATCTCACAAACAGACGAACGGAGAAACAATAAAAAACAGTAAGCCTTGACCACTCTCATTGCTGTGTGTATCAGTAGTTTGTCTTCTTTGTTGCTGAATATTATTCCATGGTATGGGTATTGGGCAATTTGTGTAGCCATTCATCCATTGAAAGATATCTGGATTGTTTCTGATGTGAGGTTATGTTGAGAAAGTTGCTTTACATATTCATGTACAGGTTTTCACACAAGCCTCAATCTTCATGTTTCTTTGGTAAATGCCCACGGGTTTAATTGCTGTGACACACAGTAGGTGAATGTTGGAGAAACTGACACATTGTTTGTTTTTTTCAGATAACGGGGCCATTTTAGATTTTCACTGCACCATAGGTGTGATCCAGTTTATCCATATACTCTTATGCCTATAGTGCTGCTATTATTTTTCTTTTAGCCATTCTATTTGGTATTGATCCCTTTTTGTGGTGTGTGTCCTCCCAATAATTAATAGTATTAAACATCTTTTCATGAGCATATTTATCACTTGTCTATCCTCTTTTTGTTTGTTTGAAATGAACTTGTTTGCCAAGTTTCAAGTCCAAGTCCATTTCAATATGACTTCTCTCTCTCTCTCTCTTTCTCCACACAGTCTATTTAAGTTTGAGGGATAAGAAATTTGGTAGGATATATATGTTTTAAAGAAACATACTACCTATATTTACACAGCCCTTCTCAAGAAATGAGACTCCTGTTAGATCCTCCACATATGTGATCCTTTTTTCATTCTCCCTTCCTCATCTCTCCCTACTCAATAATCTAACTCTTCCCTCTCCTTTTTCTCCTCTCTCTCCTCCTATGTCTGATTTGCCCAATTTCTAATAGAATTTTTAAAGGCAATGTTTTAATTTACTGTTGGGATTATGCACAGCAGAACACACACCAATGCAGCAATTTTTTCATGTACATATGATCCATGGATATTGGTTACATTCTTCCAGTTGTGCAACCGCTCTCACTTTGGTCTTCCAAATTGTGTCCTCATGAACATCAACTCACTGCCCCCTAAGCTTCTTGTCTGACCTTTCCATTTGCTGCTGTTGTCCATTTAACCCCATTTAAACAGTCCTTCAAAAGAATACAATGTTCACGGAAGGTCTTCTCTAATAATTCAACTATTGTTTGGTTTAAAGAAGACACAGGGAGATTATCTATTATCATCTCTCTATCTTCTATCTTTTTGTTTAAGGATCACAGTTTAAAGCTTATTTCCTGAAAATAGTTTCACTTTCAGTCAGCCTAGATTCTCTGTATTTGAGAATTTCAAATCCTGTTCTACATATGCCCTTTTGATCAGGCTTCTTTTATAGAATTTTTAAGCAAAATGGTGAGTGGATTGTTATTTTTTTAAACGGTTGCGTTGTGAGAGCTCTTTGTATGTTTCAGAATCTATGTCCTCTAGTCAGACAGGGACTTGTTGTGGGAGAATAGTTTCTTCCAGTCACAGCATGTCTTTAATCTTTTTAACAGAGCTTTTTACAGAGAAAAAAGTGCTCATTTTTCTGTTTATGGATTGTAGTCTGGTGTCAAGTCCGAGAACGTTCTGCGGTGATCTGCTTCTCTCAGATTTTCTTCCAAGCTTCCTCTCAAGAAGCTTTTTGTTTTTATGTTTTACATTTAAGACTGTAATTCACTTTTAGTTAACTTTTGTTCACGATGTGAAATCTAGGTTGAGGTGTTGCTGTTGTGTGTGTGTGTGTGTGTGTGTGTGTGTGTGTGTCTTATGGATATCCACTTTATTGCTGATTTTTGAAAAGTGATCTTTTCTCTCCTGAATTGCTTTTGCAGGTAGGCCTGCAAAATGGTGATCATTTTCTAAGTTATTTATATTGCCACATTAATCTATTCATCTATGCTTCTTCTAATATCACACAGTCTTTATTATGGTAGCTATATGTACTAAACCTTGAGATCAGTTAGGCTTTTTTCCATTGTAGTCCTTTCATTAAAAATTGTCTTAGCTATTAGGCTGAGCCCCGGGGACGTAGTGGTTGTGTGTGGGACTGCGGCCTACTGGGATGGAGGTTCAATTCCAGCAGCAGCTCCACAGGAGCAAAGGCTGGGCCTCCTACTCCCACCACCAGGGGGCAGTGATGTCCAACCTCCCCCCCCAAAAAAAATTGTCTTAGCTATTACAGTGCTTTTTCCCCATATACATTTTATGATAATACTGTGAATGTCTACATAAACCCTTGCTGGGGTTTTAATAGGAATTGCAATAGCCCTTTATATTAATTTGGAGAGAGTGGACATGTTTAATATATAGTCTTCTGATTGACAAGCATTGGTTTGTCATTCTATTTTTAAAATATTTTCTTTCATCAGCATTTGATTGTTTTTAGCATACGTGTTTCATACATGTTTTGTTAGACTAATACCTAAATTTGTTCTCCAAACAGATTATTTGATTCTGTCTTATAGCCAAGCTTCTCTAGACTTATTACTGGAGTGAGTGTGCTTCCTGAACAGTCTCTGGGACCCTGGGGAATGCAGTCTTCATGATGAGTAGCATACATTTTGAACTCTTTCGATCAAATTTGGGATTCTAATTGTAACGCTTGCTACCTGTATGACCTTGGCTTTCAATCATTCATTTAAGAAGGTCCTCTAGTGCCTGTTCTGGGTCAAACACCATGATGAAGTTCTAAAATACAGTAGTGCTTCACAGTGCGCTCTTCACTGCCAGGCTGTCAACACATCCAGTGGCCTTATATCAAGAAACATATCCCATATTGGAGAATTTTTTTGTCATTATGCCCATCTTTTGTTACAATTTTGTTCTTCTCTTGAATCCTTTGTCCTGATGGATTATCTGCACACTAGCAAGAGTGGTTTTTAAAATAACATACATGCAGTCGTTATTCTTTTGCTTAAGAATACCCTGTAGTTACACCAGGTAGTTATACCAGCAGTAGAAACTCCTGCCCCTCCCCATGGTGTAACAGGTCCTGTGTGGACTAGTCTTTGCGTCCTTTTCTGACTTCATTGGGCATCCTTCCTCAACCCTTAGTGTGCTTCCTGTACACTGGCCTTCTTCCTCCTGCTGAAAGTATCAGGTTCATTCACTCCAGGGTCATTTTCTCAGTTAGACCTTCTGCCTAAGATACTTTTTCTACAGACTGGTTCTGCTAGTCCTTCAGGCTTCAGTTCAAACACTACCACCCTTTCCTCCCCTACAAATCACATTTTATCAATTGACTGCATTTCACCGTTTTTGTGGACCTCAACACTCTTTGAGACTATCTTGATTATCTGTGTCCTGGATTATGTGTCTTGTGAGACAGGATCTTGCTGTGTCCTTCACTGCCCAATGATTGATTTTTCCAACTAGGTAGACTTTTCTATCATTGGTCGCTGCTCTTTAACTGTTAATAACTACCTAAATTTGGTAATAGCAATGCCGTTTCTCCCCAAATTTTCTTTCAAAATTAAAAAATGTATATGTTGGGGCACAAAGGAACAGTTTCTTAAGCAGTTTCTGGCACAGAGAGTACATGGAGTTGAATAAAGTTTCTGACCTCTCTTAGACCTCTCTTAGTGCACTGACTACTGTATTTTAATTTGAGCTTCATGTAGTAATTGTCCAATAAGACAATATTATGCTTGGAATTAGGTGAGATAATAGATGTATATGAAGTGTCTAGTACAGTGTTTCACCCATAGTAAGCAACCATAGATTGTTGTTTCATTGTGACTATTTCTGTCATGCAGACACTCATGTTACAACCAGAATGCTCCTTAGAGCCAAGGATGAGGAGACATTGGCTCACTTATTTTGGATGTGATATCAGGTTAGACTTAGACAAAGAGACCGTCTTTGGTTGGGAGGCATGGAAAAGGAAGGAAACTCTTGAAGCAATGGATTGGCACCATAGCCACAACATGCCAATGATCATGGAGATTGTAGAACTGGAAAAAGCTTTGTTCTGTTGCATGTAGGTCACCATGATTCAGAGTAATGGCAACTAGTAACAATGTTGACGTCTGTATTACTCTATTAACTATTTATTTTTAGGCTTCACAATCCCTCCAGAATGTTGTGAGTGCTTATCAGTTATAGATTTTATGAATATTTTCTGCTTGTCAGATGTTGGTAATTAAATCCTAACTCTTCACCATATTTTTCTGTGCAGGTCCTGCAGCTGGGCTCTGACATTCTTCCCCAATACAAGCAAGAGGCACCAAAGACTCCTCCTCACATCATCTTACATTACTGTGTTTTTAAGACCACGTGGGATTGGATCATCTTGATCTTAACCTTCTACACAGCCATCTTGGTCCCTTACAATGTTTCCTTTAAAACGAGGCAGAACAATGTGGCCTGGCTGGTGGTTGATAGCATTGTAGATGTCATCTTCCTGGTGGACATTGTGCTGAACTTTCATACCACCTTTGTTGGTCCAGCCGGGGAGGTGATTTCTGACCCCAAACTCATCCGCATGAACTACTTGAAGACGTGGTTTGTGATTGACCTTCTGTCCTGTTTGCCCTATGATGTCATCAACGCTTTTGAGAACGTGGATGAGGTTAGTGCCTATATGGGTGACCCAGGGAAGATTGATTTTGCTGATCAGATTCCACCACCACTGGAGGGGAGAGAGAGTCAGGTACATGCCTCAAATCTCAGCCCTTGTTGTTATGTTGTTAAAGTTGCATTACTAAATGTGGGTGGGTCGTCAACCGAAGACTGATTAAATGGGTGGGGACATGCATGAGTGATGTGGAGAGAGTAGGAGCATGTTCTTCCTACCTTTGGAACCTTTGGAGGTTCAGAAGCAATGCATGCCAGTGAATTGGGGAGGATTTAAGAGAACCGTGTGTCTGAGTGATGTAAGTCACCGGCTCAGGGGCAATGGCCTGCAGAAGAAGGCCTTCATTGCCACTGTACTGGTGAATCTTTCACTCAGAATAAAATTGTTGAGTGAATACCTATCAATGATTGATTTTTCTAATTAGGTAGACTTTTCTCTCATTGGCTGCTGCTCTTTAACTATTTAATAGCTACCTAAATTTGGAATGCCATTTCTCCCCCTATTTTCTTTCAAAATTAAAAAATGTAGATGATGGGGAACAAAGGAATGAGTTGTTTCTTTGCTCACATGAGTTTTTGGAAGTGACCAGTGGCTTTCAGTATTTCATTGTCTTCTTTGCCTAGATTTGCTGAAGTAGTCTGGGGCCTGTCACAATTACTGGAAAGAGTGATTATTATTGGGTTGTGCAGGATTGGATGGTTAATCCTGAGAGCAATGTAGGGAATTAAAGGAAGATAAATGCCTGGAGAGTGTCCAAACAGCCATAGTCTGGATGAGTGCCTAGGACATGTTGCAATCGGAGAGAGTCACGGGGATTGCTAAAGTGAGTTTAAAAAGGGAAAAAACACACAAAAAACAAGGATGTCAAGTACTGCAAAGAAAGCGGTCAGATCCTTGTCTAGTTTCAGTGCTCTGTCAGAATGACTCTGTCTTTATCTTACTCCTGGTGGACATTGCAGATGTGTCTAGCGAAGACAGCTCATTTGGTTAATCTTTGGCTTCCTTTAACAATGGACACTTCCTGTCTCAAATTACAGAGGGTTCAAAACATCAGTCTGACTGGGCCATTACCTGGATGGGTAATTCAGGAAGCTGTGTGGTTGCTGAGCTGATGCAAGACTTATTCTCCGGGCTAAAGGGTTAGTGGGGTTTACATAGTTTGTTGGAAGGAACCATTTGCTCCCTGCTGGAAAAACAAGAGCTGTCAATGACCTCATGTCATATGGGTGATATAATGTGGCTTTGCTGTCTTTAGATCAGTACCAGTGGGATAGGACACCAGCCCCTTTCTCTGACGGAACTGACCTGCTTAATGAACAGTTCTTGCAAAAATGCTGCTGTTGTAGAACTGATGGAGAGAACTTGGGTATTCTGATGCTTGAGATGTGGCACAACCCCTGCATTTAAGCATGTGGTGTGTTTTTAGTACATTTTTAAATCGCAAGGATGAATTCTCTAGGTGGTTTATGTGGATTTTGTGTGAGGATTAAATGAGTTGAGACGCATCATAAACAAGAGCAGGATCACTGAAGTGAATGCTGGGATTCTTAAATGTGAAGTTTAGTACATGTTGGGAATAATCTTTTTCTCTGTAAGCCCATTTCTAGAAAACGTTCGTATGGAAAATAGGACTATTTTTGGCTTAGAGAATTTAAATGTATTTTCTTAACCTGAAAGAGCCTCTTAGACACATATGGGAAATTAAATTTAACTTTAACTTTAAAAGGCCACTTACATTTAAAAAATAAGCCATTTTCTGTGATGGCAATGAGATTGAGATTTTGGAGACTAATCAGAACAGTTCTTCAACTTCTGCAGGTTCTTATTTCAAAGTTGCCAGATCCAAAAACACACATGCAAGGGTGTCAAGATTGCCGTGGGTTAAAAATAAAGACAGAGCTTTTCCAGAAGTTTTGTGTAGGTAACACTGGAATTTTGGGGGCTATTTATTGTGAGGGAACCCCATGATGTTACTAATTTTTAGATATATTAAATATTTTGAAGATGGGAGGTGTTTTCTGTACTTTCTAGTTGGAGAAGGATTGCAGATGAGTGTTATTAGTACCATTTTAAGAAAATCTTGGGGGTGGGAAAAGAAGATATATAAATTATAAATATCAGGAGGCTCTTGTTACAATTTGCTCCCACAACAACCTGGTTTTATAGTTTGTAATTCCTTTGAAGATGCCCATGGGCTGTGTAAATGGTTACTTGATTGCTAACTGTAGGGTTGATGGTTTGAGCCTGCCCAAAGGCTCTTTGGAAGAAAGTCATGGTAATCTACTTGTAAAAAAATATATCAGCCAATGGGATCACAACAAGATGGTATAAAACACATTTTTTTTTTAAAAAATAAAAGCTTTGGCAGACATAAAGAAATAGTGTATTTTCATGGTATGTGTGATAGTGTGGAGAAAGCAATGTGAGGAAATGGAAGATTTCTTCTAGGTGTTTTTATTGTCTTCTAGTACGGCAGCTAGTGGGATATACTAACTGCAGTGTCAGCTGTTCAAATCCACCACCACTTCATGGGAGAAAGATAAGGCTTTCTGCTCCCATAAAGATTGACAGCCTCAGAAACTCACCGAAGCACTTCTATCTTGTCCTATAGGGCAATGGTGAATTGGAATGGACTTGAAAGCCATGAGTTTTGAATTTCAAACCCCTTGTGCATATCAGTTAGCATCTCTGGACCACGGCTTTCCTATCTACACCTTGGGGATATTCTCTTTACCTACCTAGAGGTAGGGCATTTGGACAGTGGGTAATCTGAGTCCCCTACCAGCTGCAATGCCTACAGTGTGATGACTCCTAAAATCCCATTTGCTTTAGCTTCTCCTTAAGAAGCTCACTGTAAAAACAGACACCTAGAACTATGGTCTACCTTGAGTGAGGGTGGGAGAGAGGCAGTATAGAATGAGGGGCACTTACCTGTGATCTGTAGATCTACTGATGTCAGAAAACATTGAGGCTATCTGGTTCAGCCTTCTTATTCCACAATAAGCTCTCAGAAGGCAAATGACTCCCTGATAAGTATTCAACTCATATAATCAAAATAATAGTGAATCTGTTCTTTCTTATGACTCTGCTCTCTTCTAAATAGGGATAGATTTGATCAAATAACAGAAGGCTTGTTGAAGAACTTAGTTGTGTCAAAATTGACCAATCAGCTGATGTGGAAGTGGCATGCCCTTCGGCATAGCTGAACTCCATGGGGAAGTTGGCCCTGCAGATAGGGAGGGGAGCAGCTGCATCTTCCTCAAGCCAACTGCATTGGTGATGAGATGATGTTCTAGGATGCTGAGCAGAGGATCTACTTACTGAGTGTTGAGCCTAGCACACTTCTAGACATGGGCCTTTTGTTTAAAAGTCATCACTAAATAAATGATGGCAGAGGGCTAGTGGGGATTGGAGGGGATGAGGGAGGCTAGGAGAACACCTTCACTCCCTGAAGAACTTGGATTGTGGTGGTTGCTATCAGTAAGCTGCTATCAAGTAGGGCCCCCCGGCACAAAGGAAAAGGTGATGCCCAGTCCTGCATTAGGGAGTGGACTGCCGTGCTCCAGAGAGTTTTCTTTAGAAGTAGATCCTCAGGTCAGCTTTAGTCTGGAAGCTCTGCTGAAACCTGTTTATTTATCACAGCTCCAGTCAATCCTGTGCCAACAGAGGGGTGCAGGCTAAGCATGAGATGCACAGGCTGGGTATCACGGGGATTCTGCCACTGAACCATTACTGCCTGTGTGGAACCTGAGCTAAACCCCGCCGCCATTGAATTGATTCCCACTCCTTGAGATCCTGTGTAAGCTTTCCTAACCTGTACATCTCTATAGGAGCAGACAGCCTCACCTTTCTCCAGTGGAGCGACTGGTGGGTTTGAACCTGGACAAGGCTGGGGCAAAATCTCCTCCATATGCAAATTCTGATACATGAATTAAGGGGCTCATGTGTTGCAGGACTGGGAACCTAAGATCAACACTCCCTCTGATAGTCCAAGAACTCTAGGCTCTTGCTCTGGGTGAATATGAAGAGATATAGGAACATGATAATCCAGTTTTTATTGGGGGGGGGGGAGCATGTAGCTGACTTCCCTCTGGTGTCCTCCTGATTATGAATTAGGATTATGTCCCAACCAAGGAAGAAAGGATGCTTAGTGATAGATTTGACATCTGTGTATGGTGTGTGCGCACATACCTGTACACATGTGTTGGAGGTGGAGGATTCTTGAAGAAAGCATTGACCCATACTAGGCTTGGATTCAGCTGACAATATCTTGTGAATTCAGCCTTATGAATAGAACTGTCTGCAGCATTTAAGCCACACAAATGATCCTTTGGGGCACAACTTGCTTCACTTATGTAGATGGGTCGACATGTGCGTCATTCTCCAGTCTGTTGGTAATAATCTGTTTTGGAGGCTTTTGGGAATATGTTTGCACAGTAGTTAAATTGGTTAGAGGACAAAAGATCTGGAAACTGACTGAATTAAAGCTTGGAACGGTATGGCAAAGGAAGAGCCAAATGAGTCTTTTGCAAGCCGTGAGTGGGTTGTTGGCCTGGTGTGCTTCATGGATTAAAGATGGAGTTGTAATTCACAAGTATATTCACTCTCTTATGAAAACCTATTGCTTGTTGCTATTGGAGCATGGCAGTGCACAGTGAGATTGGAACCAGTCGTAGTCTCTCCAAGGTTACAATTGCTTGTTTCCTGGCGCCTCAAGGAGGAGTTAAAAGCTTCCCCCTATAGCCATTTTCCATTCGCTTTGTAGCTCCAGGCAGGAGCATGCCAGCCCATGCCCAATGAGACTGCAGTTAGTGGCAAAGGGCTCAGTCTGATGGATTCTGATAGATGTTCACATGAGAAAGTAGCAGCACTGGGAAAAAGTTCCCTTTCTCTTTTGCTTTCAACTTTCCAAAATCCTTTTCCACTGATCCCTTTATTTAAACTGTGCGTTAGTGCAGTGAGCAGAGAGAAAGGCAATTTGTCACCCAGTTGTGGCTTTGCCACGAAGTGGTGTGCCTTTGTGCACCTCATGTCTTCTCCCTGGATTTTGTTTATCTTTTCATCTGTTAGAGAATTCTGGCTTTCTCTATTTCAAGGTGGTGATCGTTGTTCTTATTTGAAGATAAGGAGAGAGGAGCAGGGCTTCATTTTGTCTAGTAAGTCTGTTGGTTCTAACCATAAGCTCAGCTGTTCAAACTCACCAGCTGTTCCAAGGGAGGAAGGTGAGGCTGTCAACTTCTGTGAAGATTCAAAGTCTTTGACCGCCACAGGGATAGTTCCTTGTCCTAGAGGGACGCTACAGGTCGAAACTGACTTAATGACAGTAAGGATTTTAGTTTCTTGTTCGGCAAACTCTTGAGACCAAACAGCCATTCCTGGCCCTTCTAATAACTTTAAAATCACTCAAGAACCTTAAATATGTTTTTTCCAAACAAGTGAAATCACCATGATCTGAAATAATAAGCTTCAACTGTTTTCAATGTGACTTCAGAGCCACACATTCACACTGAAAGAGCCACATAGGGCTCCCAAACCAGTTTGCTGACAACCACTGGCCCAATGAAGCTTGTGTTGAGGTAGAGATGCTTAGACCTGAGCTTTCCTGCTGGTCATGCTGCTCCTTAGGGGAAACCTGGAGGCAGACTGACCCCCCAGGAGTCATTTCCTATCACAGTTCCTGTCACAGGCCTCATTTTGGTGAGGGGGTCCCCTGGGTGACACAAACCTGAACTCACTGCTTTGAATGTGCACAGCTGGAGGGCAGGGTGGAGGCTGGGAATGGCTCGGGGTCTGCCGACTCATCCTGTGTCTCTCCTGGGCGACGCATGTACCCTGCCAGGCCCATGATTCCCAGCCCTCAGGGAAGACCTTGTCATTGACTGTGCCCATGAATCAGAGCTCCTGCTCTTGGTCATCTTGTTCCTTCATGGCTGTCAGCCCTTGCCTGTGGGCGTGCTCTATCTATACGGATGTCACCTCACCCTTCACACAGGGTCGTGTTCTGTGGCCCATCTGCAGTCAGTGGGAAGCGGTGCCCTGAAAGTCATGAGATTTGCAAGGCACGGTGGTCTCTTTGTTCCCTCTTCCTCTTCCCCCTCCTTCCCTCAGGGTCCCACTCATTCATTGCATTTTAAAAGACATCTTGCCAGGATGGACTCTAGTTGATGATCTTGGGACCAGTTCTGCCTCCTGGTGGCCTGTGTGGGTCACAGAACTGTACTTTACACTGTTTTCAAGGTATTTTTGTTTTCTTTTTTTCATTTTGCAGAAGCAGATCACCAGGCCTTTCTTCTGAGGCACTTCTTGGTGGCCTTGAACCTCTGACCTTTCATTTAGCACATGAGCATGTTAACTATTTGCACCGCCCGGGAACGTCCCAGTACCTGAACACCCAAACTGAAACCTATTGGCCAGGAGGCAGTTCTGAGTCTGAATAACCCTATGGAACCTAGTAGAACCACCCCATCGGGTCGTGAAGGCGGTCATCTCCATAGAAAGAGATGGCTGCATCCTTCCCCTGTGAGTCCTTGGATTGATTAGACCCCTAATCTCTCATTTAGCAGTTTCTAACAACAGTTCTACCAGGACTCCTCAGTACTGACTCCTCCTCATCCTTCCCCACTCCCGCCCCGGCCCCTCCCCCCCCCCCCCCCAAAACAAAACCATCACACTCACTGCCATCCAGTCAATTCTGACTCAGTGACCCTCTGAGACAAGGTAGAACTGACCTTTTGGGGTTCTCCTTATTGGAACAGAAAGCTTCATCTTTCTCCTGAGAAGGGGCTGGTCAGTTCAAACTGCTGACCTTGCTGCTGGTGTCCCAGTGTGCAACCCATGACCCTACGAGTGCTGCTTCCGTATCGATTCCTTTAAAACAACAATAAAGACAAACACCCCTCGAAGTGTTTGAGTTGATGCCACTCATCATGACCCAAGAGGGCAGGGTAGAACTTCCGTGGCGAGTTTCTGGGGTTGTAACTTTTTACGGGAGCACAGAGCCTCATCTTTCCTCCTCCCCAGACTTCCTCCTCCAGGGGGACTGGAGTGTGGTAAGCCAGGGGGACACTGCCCTGCTTAATATCCTGGATAAAATGCGCCAGTGCTTGACACCAAGAGTTATGTCTGAGAATACAAGGAACGGAACTACTAAACTGAAGCATAAGGGCATCCCATCTGCCTTCCATTGGCATTTCAACTTAGAGTGGTGGTACTTAGCATCTCTACCACACAATCATTTTGGTTAAAAAACAGTCACACCAGATGCATGGTAGTTTCCCCTCGTGGGTCTTCTTAGCTATAGGAAGGTAGAGAGGATGGCACATTACTCTGTGCTGACCCCGCCTTGCTAGGAGTGACCAGGCTAGGCCCACGTGTTGCCTGGCTGAGGTTGGATGTCATTGGCATTGTCAGTGTCCCATGCTGGCTGGACTTGCTCAGGTCATCACCTTTTCTTCCCTTGCACCTGGGACAGGAACCGGGCTGAGAACTCCCTCTTCTTTTTAAAAATCCATCTTCTTCCTTGACTTGTGCTGGCAGCGTGCAGGTTTGTGGAGCTTCATTCAAAGAATAAGAGTCTGAGTCCTACGTAGACACCTAATTCATGGGGTGCCTACAAGGGGTGTATGCGCAGGAGTGGGGGAGTGGTGGCGGTGGCACATTTTAATAGCAGAAAGTGGATCCTTAGTGGTATCCAAGAAGCAGTGACTGAAGGCAGAACTGTGATCACAGAAGCTATTAAAATATAATAAGCAAACTGTATAATGTTCTGTGGTCTAAGAATGGCTTTGGAATTTGGAGCAAAATAGGAACTGTCCCCCAGACTCTTGAAGTCTCTCTGTTTGTCTTGGTTTCCCTTCTCAGCAGCTCCTTCTTTGAAGACATCTTCTTAACTTCATGGACAGGTGATGGGGTTCAGCTCGAAGAGTCCCTGGCTGCTGGTGGCTGCTTGTCTAGGGAGGGTCACAGCTGGCAGGCAATGAGAGCTTCTGTTGCAAGGGTCAACTCAGGGTATTGGAACACACCCAAGGGGAAGATTTAGAAGAAATCCAAGAGGGCTTCCTGGAAGAGATGGCTGGTTCATGTGGCAAAGGGGAAGGAGGAAAATCTTGGAAGAGGAGCACAGCGTGTTCTCTCAGGGGCAAGCAGAACATCCATAGTGGAGAGTCTGAAAGGAAGGAGCAGTAAAAGTTGGATGCTGGACCTAGGGGTGTAGAATCTCCCTAAGGTGTTTAGATGCTAACAGATGGACCAAAAGAAACTAGCAAGGTTTTAACTAGGGATGCAGAGAGGGGGATTTCTGTGGATGAAGGGTGACCAGGCATCAGGGGTGAGGATGAGTTGGGGAATGGTGTAAGTCTCCCTCCCTTAGATGAGCTCACTGCAGTTAGGGTTGAGTCACTGAATGGAACTGACTTAAACTCTCAGCTCTCTTACCCTTTGCCCCTGGTCCAAATGCCTGACCTAAACCCACCCGGAGGGGACCCACTCCTTTGCCTCTTTGGGACTGTGCCCTAGTGCTAGATGTGGCCACACTGCCACTCCATAATCTGACCGCAGGTATAGCCTGGCATTCCTGCTGTTTCTCTGGGCAGTATGTTCTCCAGACAGGTGATGCTGGTGTGTGTGTGTGTGTGTGTGTGTGTGTGTGTGTATGTGCTTAACTTATGGAGATGAACTTTGAGTTTCAAATAATTTCTTAACATGTCACAACATAATCTTCTTTCGATGTTTTCAGCCATCATACATTCCAGAAGTCTTTCTTTTTAGAATTGCATTTTGGGTGAAAGTTTCCACAGTATATTAGCTTTCCACTCCATAAACTTTTACACACGAACCTTTTATAACCTCAATAGCACAAACAACTAAGCACTAGAGGATTAGCCAAAGGTTGCTGGTTTGAACCCATCCAACAGTGCCAAAGAAGAAATATCTGTTAAGCTACTTTTTGAAAGGTTTCCTGAGGTTTCCATGAATCAAAATGGACACCAGCACAATTTCTCCTTAATCTTCCAACACCCCATCTCCACTCTCCATTGACGCCTTGATCCTTATTCACGGACAAAAGAGGGGCAATAAAAGAGGATCTCCACACATTCCGAATATAATTTCTGCCTGCATCACCCCTTATGCTCTGCCTCCACTCTTTACTCATAACAAATTCAAACTCAGTGCCATGGAGTCGATTTTGACTCATAGTGACGTCTTAAAACAGAGTAGAACTGCTCGGGTGGATTTCTGGAACGGTACATCTTTATGGGAGTAGAAAAACTTGCCTTTCTCCTATGGAGTGGCTGCTGGTTTCAAACAGATGGCCTTGTTGTTAGTAGCCCAATTTTTAATCCCCTCACCACCAAGGCTCCTGTTCCTTAACCACCAATCAACAAACCAACCCATTCCTATCAAGTTGATTCCGACTCATAGAATAGAGTAGAATTGTCCCTTTGTGACTCTGGAGGAGGGAGAAGTCCAACTTTATATCTTTTTGGAAGCTGATGGAATAGTTTGTGGGTTTCACAAGGTCAGCCACCCAACATGTAACCAGTATAGACTGAACTCCTTTTCTCTTAGCTACTCAAGAGAAGTGTTGCTTCTAATGTTGTTTTTATCATTTCTACTTCATCAAAGAGGGAATCCTGGTGGAGTCGTGGAGTAGGGGTGATGCAGTGGGCTGCTGTGTCGGGCAGGGTTCTCTTCGAGAAATAAAACCAGGACACTAGTAATTCTCTTTATATAGAGAGAGAAGAGTATATAAGATAAGAAAGAAACAATTACCTATCTATAAAGCGGTACAAATTGTTCGGTGCAACTCACTTGTGTGAGACAGCTAGAAGACTGGCAGCCCTTCAAGTCTTGAGGGCCGCTGAGTAGTCCTCTGTAGAGCAATTCAGGTTATCTGGTCACAGGCAGCAAACAGCAGAACAGGTCACCAACAGTTAACCAGATGACAGAGTCCAACAGTCCCCAGCTCAAGAGAAGTATATTTCAGGAGCGTGGCGAAGTAGGGCTTGAAGGAACCTCAACTCACAGCTCCACAGTCCACGATTAGGTGTCCCACGGGGTAGTGTTGCTTGGAGGTTGAGGCACAGGATGAACAAGGCAGCTATCTGGTCCGAAGATCCGAAAGCAAGAGAGCAAGGGCGGAGCTTGCCAAGCCTTTCCTATTTCAGCCCTTCAATTGATCATGTGTGTTCATTGGCCATGTTGTCACAACTGACCTACCTGTCGTCTGTGGCCATGTTGGCATAACAAAACTATCCATCACAGCTGCTAACCGTAAGGTCAGCTGCTCCTAACCACGAACAAGATCAGTAGTTAGAAACCACCAGCTGATCTGAGGTAGAAAGACCCATCAGATGTTAGTCTTGGAAGTCCACAGGGGGAGTGCTAGTCTGCCCTACAGGGTGGCTTCGGTTCAGAATGTACTCTGTGGCCATGAATTGGGTCGTTTTGATGTCATCAATGTTTCTTTTCTTACCTAGAAGCATGGAAACTCTACTGGACCTTTATAAAATCTTTACACCTTCCTCTTCCCTAGCCACTGTCTTTCTCCTTTCTCTTTCTCCTTGAGATGTGCAAAAAGGGTTACCCAATCCCCGTGATCTCTACTTCCTTTCTTCTCGGTCTTTCTTGCACCTATTCCAATCAGGTTTTCATCCTTGTTACCCCCATTGAAACTCTAACTGCTCCTGTCAAGGATACCAGTGACACCACACTGCCAAATCCAATGGTCTTATCATAGCTCTCATCATACCGCCCTCTTCTCAGTAATATTGGACACAGCAGCCACATAGCTCATAGAGAATATGGCTCACATTCCATCTCTTGACATACAGTACTGCATGCTCTGTCCAGGAGCCACGGTGGCGTAGTAGTTATGCATTAGGCTATAATCAATAAGGTCGGCATTTTAAGACCAGCAGCTGCTTCTCAGGAGAAAACTAGTGCTTTCTATTCCCATAAAACATTGGTCTCAGGAACTCCCAGGGGCAGTTCTAGCCTGTCTTACAGGGTCATTATGAGTTGGCTTTAGCTCAGTGACATTTATGTTAATTTTTTTGCAGGGTGGAGGGTGGAGTGGGGTTGGTGATCTAGATGTCCATTGGCTGAAGACACATTAACCTCTTGCTATCATCAGTATATTTGCTGTTCCCTCTGCTGGACTATCATTCGCCTGCCTGTCTACCTGCTTAGGTCTCATTTTATTCAGATGTCTAATTTATGTGAACTGAGTAGAGAGGCCTTCCCTGAGCACCAGTCTAGAACACAGATCTGTGACAATCTCTTTACTTGACAGCCTCTGGTCATTTCTTTGTTGCTATTCTCATTGCTTACCTCTCTTCGATACATTTTTTTTAAACCTTAAAAATTTGACATGTGAAATACAGTTAACTGTGATAATATACACTAATCTTTGGTATATTTCTTTCACCATCTCCTACTTTCTATCAGGTATCGCTTCTCTTCCACTTTTTAGCTTGCTTTTTATTTGTCAAACATATTAAGGATAATTAGCACAATTATCCTCAATCTCTTGCAATTGTTATATTATTATACTTATTTTTTATGTCTGCATTCAGTACCTATCATTTGGAGTCTCTGTAGATCCCTTCTTATTGTATTCTATTTTTTCTCAAACTTTTCTTATAAATACTCATATCTTATCTCATTTTGTTCCTAGTTATTTTCATTGTATGCTAAATTTTCTAAAATGTTCAAAAAGTATAAAAATATTTTGTGGCCTAGGACGATGCTACTTTTCTTTGGAGAAAATTTAAATTTATTGCTTACAGATAGCTAAGAGCACTACCAACCAGACTCAACTGAATATAGTTTCAAGGACTGATGGGACTTAATGCTATATTTTAAGGCATTTTTTCTGGTTTATCTTATTCCAGGGGACAGCTACACTGGTTCTAACTGAGAGAAGATTACTAGGGTCCCTTTTACTCATAGGTTCCGGAATTTGACTACTGCCCCATTAAATACAAGACCCTCACTCCTCTATCAGTTGGTAGTACTATGGTGGATTGTGTGTTGCCGTGACGCTGGAAGCATGCCCCCAGTGTTTCAGATACAACAGGATCGTGCAGGTTTCAGCAGAGCTGCAAGACTAAGACAAACTAGGAAGAAGGAAGTTGTGGTTCACTTCGGAGGGGTTAAAAATATTCACTGTCATTGAGTCTATGCTGTCATAGTGGCCCTATAGGACAGAGTAGAAATGCCCATGTGGATTTGAGCCCATTTGTGTAGTGATTACAAGTTTGGCTATGATCCAAAAAGTCAGATGTTCAAAACCGCCAGCTGCTCCTCAGAAGAAAGACAGGGTTTTCTACTCCCCTAGACATTTAAGTCTCAGACACTCAGAGGGGCAGTTCTAGCTTCTCCTATAAGGATCACTATAAGTCATCACTGACTCGAAAGCAGTGAGTCTGATTTTGGTTAATAGGAGTAAAAAGCCTCATCTTACTCATGAGGAGTGGCTGGTGCTTTCCAACTCTTGACCTCGAGATGAGCAGCCCAACATGGAACCACTATGCCACCAGCCCACTGATGGATTAGGCAGCAGAACCTTTATGAATAGCAACAGAACATTGTCTGATGTAGTACTGGATGATGTGCCCCTGGAGTGGAGGGCACTCGAAATACAGCTGGGGAAGGGTTATCTCTTTAAAAGAGAGTCAACCTTAATGACTTATGTAGTGCAAAACTTTGGGGTCCTTTCTTTGCTGTACAGGCATGACTCAAAATGAGAAGAAATAGCTCAGAACATTTATTAATAATCTGAATGAGGATGTAAATTAATGGCATCACATTAATTATTAAAAAGAACATTTAAAGATCTCCCCTGAAGTACCACACTTTCAGTGATAGGATGATATCCATTTGACTACAATGAAGAAGAGTTAATATAAAAATCATTCAAATTTACACAATAAACAATGAAACTAAAGATGAAAAATTGAAAATGTATGTGGTTTGAAATTGGTTCAATTTAATCACGAGGCATTGATAATTATTGGTGATTGTTTTGTGAAACAGAAACAAGGAAGAAGTACAAGTAGCTGGAAAATATGGGCTTTTTTATAGACTATGATAGATTATGCCAAAGATAGCATAAGAGAACTTTGCAAATTGAATGATTTATTCATTATAAATATCTTCCTTTAGCAACATAAATGGTAACCATACACATGGAATTTCTTGGCTGGGATACACAGGAATTAAAGGAACTGAACATGTGGAAAGAAGCCATGGGAACGACCCACTATCATCAGTCAGAACAAGACCAGCTGTCAGTTGTGGAACTGACCCATCAGTTACTCTTATCAAGTTGAGGTTGAAGCTGAAGAAAATGAAAAGAAATCCATGGAAGCCAAAGTATTGCCGTTAGTAGATCCCTCCAGAGATCAGAGATTATCTCAAGAATAGATGGGATGCATTGACCACCAATGACCTAATACGGGGTGATATGACATAAAGAATGTCATGCGTGAAGGAAGCAAACGGTCCCTTAAATGACTGAAAAGAAAGAGAAAGTCAAAATAGATGTCAAAGGGTCTCTGAAATGTGACCTTAAATGCAGAGCAGATAAAGTTAATGGAAGAAATGATGAAGTGCAGAATCTGGATATAAGATTGGAGAGACCACCTTGGGAAACACATATAAGGAATTAAATGAAGTATTCAAATACTTGATGTGAGAAAATAAAAAATAAAGAACACATTATTTCTCAAAGTGAAAGAACTAAGGAAAAAAAAGACCCTCAGTTATAGTATTGAAGGATTCTTGGGCTAAGTAGAATAAAAAAGCCCACAACTTGATATTATGATAAATGGAAAAATATTGAAGTTGAGAGAATTTCATTTTACCTAGATCAATAATCAATGCCCATGGATGCAATAGTCATGAAAAGATGTATTACATTGGACAATCTGCTGCACAATGTCTATCTAGATAAGACAGGCAGAATAAACAATCTAGAGAAGAAAACAGCAGGACTGACCGTTTCAGGGGGACATGGGAGAGGGAGAGGTGGGGGAAAGGAAGTGGATATTAACAAATTCAGGGACAAGGGAACAAAAAGTGACTGAAAACTGATGGTGAGGAGGGTGTAGGAGGCCTGGGAGGGCTTGATCAAGGGCAATGTAATCGAGAGGAATTACTGAAACCAGAATGAAGGCTGAACGTGATTGTGGGACAAGAAAAAATGAAAGGAAATAGAGGAAAGAAGTAGGAGGCAAAGGGCATTTATCGATGTTGAAATACAGGCATATATATACATAAATATAGTTATAAATGATGATAGGGAAATAGACCTCTGTACATATATGTATAGGTTTAGTATTAACTTAGCAGACAGGCATTGGGCTCTACTCAAGTCCTCCATCAGAGCAAGAACACTTGGCTCTAATAGCCTGGTATTCTGTGATGCTCAGCTTCCTGATATCCCTGAAGACAAAAGGTGCACATAAGCAAATGTGGTGAAGAAAGCTGATGGTGCCAGGCTATCAAAAGATATACCACCTGAGGTCTTAAAGACTTGAAGAAAAAGAAGCGGCCATCTAGCTGAGAAGCAACAAAGTCCACATGGAAGAAGCACACCAGCCTGTGTGATCAGGAGGTGTCCATTAGATCAGATATTAGGCATCGAAGAGCCAGAGCAGAAAATCACATCAATGGGAATGAGGGGGAGTGGAGAGTGGAGACCCAAATCCCATCTGTAGACAATTGGACATCCCCTTACAGAAGAGACAAGCCAATCAGGGTATAGTATAACACTGATGAAACATACAACTTTCCTATCGTTCTTTAATGTTTCCTCCCCTCACTATCATGGCCCCAATTCTACCTTACAAATCTGGCTAGACCAGAGCATGTACACAGGTACAGATAGGAGCTGGAAACACAGGGAATCCAGGAGAGATAAACCCCTCAGGACCACTATTGAGAGTAGTGATACCAGGAGAGTAAGGGTAAGATAGGGGGAGAAAGAGGGAACTGATCACAATGATCTACATAAATCTTCTTCCCAGGTGGTTGGAAAACAAAAAAATGGGTGAAGGAAGTCAGTCAGCAGTCGGTATAAGACATGAAAAAAAAAAAAAAGAAAAGAAAAGATACATTATCAAGGGTTCTGAAGGGAGGGAGTGGAGGGGAAGGAGGGGAAAAATGAGGATCTGATACCAAAGGCTCAAGTAGAAAGAAAATGTTTTGAAAATGATGATGACAACAAACGCACAATGTAGCTAACACAATGAATGCATGTTTGGATTGTGATAAGAGTTGTAGGAACCCCCAATAAGATGATTAAAAACAAAACCAAAAAAATCCACCACGCAAGAGTTCAGCAAAGATGTCACTCTGATAACTAAGATGTGTCTGACCCAGACCATGCATAGTGAGACTACGCTTAGTCTCATGCACAGAATTGATTTTCAATAATTGAATGCATATGAAGATTAGATAATAAATAGGGATAACCAGAGAAGAGATAATATATGATTTATGGTATTGGTGAAGAATGTTGACTGCCAGAAGAATGAAATGAACATTGTTGTTTTGGAAGAAACACAGCTGGAATATTCCTTAGAAGCAATGGTGGTCAGACTCGGGGGCATGTTATCAGTCCCTGGAGAAAGACATCATGCTTGGTAAAATAGAGGGTCAGTGAGAAAGAGGAAGACCCTCGATGAGAAGAATGGTCAGAGTGGCTGTCACAGTCAGTTCAAACATGACCACAATCGTGAGGCTAGCGTAGGACCAGGCAATGCTTCATTCTGTTGGATGTACTCTCATTCCAAGCCCACTGAGTCAGAACCGGTTCAGTGGCACCTAACACCCACAGCAGCATCCACTCACCTTTGTTCTTTAGTCAGCATTGTGCAGAGTAATCCCCCTGCTGTGAAAGGGAGCACACACCCTGCAGTTTTCAATTGAGTACATTGCTGCTCCTAAGGACACGTGGTCCCTAGCAAGAAAGG
The DNA here is from genome assembly GCA_004026705.1 of Nesogale talazaci. Lineage (NCBI taxonomy): Eukaryota > Metazoa > Chordata > Mammalia > Afrosoricida > Tenrecidae > Nesogale > Nesogale talazaci. Next base: position 31,627 of record PVJH01009005.1, read on the forward strand.
GAAAAACTGTATATTGGATAAGCCACTAGTAATTCTAGGTTTATTAATTCCAAAGTGTCCTGATGTAATAGTCCAATCATCCCACCAAATTGCTGGAAAAAATGGGGTGTATCTTCTTTCTTTGCACCTTCTTGCTCAACATAGTTTCTGGCACATAGGAAACACTCTGATTTTCGCAGAAGGAGGAAAACAACCAATGGGTAAATCACCATCACAGGATAATCATTAAAAGCAACAACAACAACAAACCTGAGGAAAGTGTGCTTTTATTTTAGCTAAAGTGCTAACTAATTGTTGGCATCATTCACCTGTGATTGCTACCAGGTGTTCCTGAGCTGATAGTTGGTGTGTTTACAGGAGAATGCCAGCAATTCTGTACTTTGAGCTAATTAACGTTATGCTTGTTATGATCTTATTGCCTCTTAATGTTTGGAAAAGACTCTCTTTCCTAATGTTAAGATCATTACATATTATTTATATAGTGCCTCACCTGATTTATTTTTACATAGCTTCTATTTTTGGAAACTCTTAAAATGTCTGTAGTAAAGACTTGGTGTGTATTACCTTAAGGAGCCTTGCTGGTGCTGTGGGCTAGGTTTTGAGCTGTTAAGCACAAGCTTGGAAGTTCAAAACCTACCAGTTGCTCCATAGAAGAAAAGTGCAGTTGCCTGTTCCTGTAAAGACTTGAAGTCTTGGAAACCCTATCCAGAATCCCTGTGAGTTGGAATTGATTCGATGGCCATGGGTTTATGAATGACTTTTGAACTACTGATAAGTCCCACAAGATGCAAAAAGATAGGTGACATTGTCCGAAAGCACAGTCTGTGACAGAACAAACCTCATCTTCTCATTTGAGATGCCAGAATTGTTTCATGTTTGGATGGTGAGTTTTTTAGGCTTAAAGAATCGCCGCCCCATTTAGTTTGATACTTATGGTTGTTTGTTTTTAGTTGGAATTACTCAGACCATACCAAAAACAGCATAACCCTGACCACCACCCATAGACACCCACGGCCATGAAGCTGATTCCGATCCAAAGTCAACTTATAGAACAGAGTAGAACTGCTTCTTTTGGGTTTCTGAGACTTTAAATCTTTGCAAGAGCAGGCAGTCTCATATTTCTCCCTTGGAGTGAGTGTTGGGTTTGAACCACTGACCTTGGAGGTAGCAGGCCAATGCATTTCTCATGATGCTATTAGGACTCTTTTCCTTATACAAAAGGGAGTTCAAATAATGTGGAAATGACAATAAAGGCTATTGAGAATGAAATCTTCTCAGGGAGCTAGTGTACAATATACTTTATGTTGAGGAGACACAGGAGGTTTGTGCAATACTGGCCTGTATCTCAGGGAGAGGGCGAAGATAGCAGAGGCCTCTGTTAAAATATGAGGAATTGATGCCAAGGGCTTCAGTAGAAAGAAAATGTTTTGAGAATGATGATGGCAACAAATGTGCAAATGTGCTTTGCCTGCAATGGATGTATGCATTGATTGTGATAAAATTTGTATGAGCCCTCAGTAAAATGATTCAAAGAGAAAAAAAAGAAACTGAAAAAAACCCAAAGCCCCCCAAATCACTTATACCACCTGAGACCTTAATAATATGCAAGTTGTCGAATAGTAAGGGTGCACTCAAACTATTCTGTGGTAAGTAATGTAAGCTGAATACCTGTTTATTTATTATTGTCATTTGTCATCAATATCTTTATAAAGTATAAGACTGAACACTTGCAAGTGAATATCTCAGAATCATGACAATAGTAAGCATGTGTTGCAATATTAAAAAAAGTATTCCTGGAAACCCATTCTAATTCTCAAATAAATAATTCTCATTGACAGTTTAAAAAAAGGGAGATAAGACTTGAAGTCATCTTTGAAAAGTTCTCATTTCCATATGTGTGTATACTTTTATCGTAATGCGCTGGATATTTTTGGAAGACAATGGTGGTGCTATTATTATTTAATTTTTACTCATTATGATTTATTATCTGTACTACTCAGACTATAATGCTTTACACTTACAGAGGAGTGTCACCACACAAATATTGGACATTAGAGTACAGGATAAACAGACCTTCTATTTATTTATTCTTTTTTTAACCTCCTCCTTTGCTTATACCTGTTCTTTTAAAAATATTTGTATTGACACATAATTGACATATTAATCGATTCAATGATTTAATCATACTAAAAAGAGCTGTGTAATGGCCACCACAATCGATTTTAGAACATGTTCTTCTTTCTTGTACTCATTATTATTAGGGCCCTATTTCTCTGCCATAACCCTTAAGAAACTATTGATCCAGTTGCTGTCTCTGTAGCTTTACCTCTTCTGGATTCCAGATACAGAAAAACATACAAAACAGAAATAGAGAAACCATCAATGGAAAAGAAAACCAAAACTTTGAAAGGCAGCTCTTTTTGGCTGACAGAGTCCCTAACTAAAGTGAGACTTTCGGTGGTCAAAATGTCTCTTATGAATATTGTCTTTCCCTTAAAATTGTTGCTTAATATTCCATGAGCTTTTTTTTTCTCTTTTAAATTTTACTATACAGGTGTTGATGCATTCAATAAAGCAGCTGAATCCAATAGTGGGTGCATTTACATGCATTATAATTATGGGTGTGGGTGGGGCTGTCGCTAGCAGGAGGGGGTGGGCTAGCTTTAGACGCTGAGAAGAGTGTGCACTCTGCCAGCTGACCTCAGCCATGCTGGATTGGGGTGGAGGCAGGGCTCAGAGAATGATCTGTCTTCTTCACCACGGTCCCTGGAATGTAGCAGAAAGAGTTAGTAGAGGTTTAGGTCCCCAGAAACAACTTGACAGATGCATTTGGAACTCTTTAGAAAGGAGACATGCATCCTTATTAAGGGAAAGCCCAAAGAACAAATGAGAGAATAAAACATGCTAAGCCGGACAGGAGCTTTCTTTTGTTCGCCTGAGGCTTGTATGGAAGCAGAGTTTTTGAAATGGATGCGTACAAATGAAAAGATTCTCCTTGAATAGAAAAAATAGTCAACGATGAATGCCATTTTAAGTGTTTGACAGAACCCCTTGTTTACACTGCTATTCAATAAGAGTGTGTGCTAGTGTGTATGTGTGTGTGTGTGTGTGTGTATGTGTGTGTGTGTGTGTGTGTGACTAACATACAAAAGTAGACGGGACAGTAAAGCTGAATGCATTTTCTGCTCTTTGGGGAAAACCGGGACAGATACATACCATCTCACCTGTCTGATCTATTTGGCACTTACTGGTTGAACAGCACAAGAAATAGAACTCTGCAGTTTGGCTTTGGGAATTTCAGAGGAGATGTAATTTCTTCAGGTCGAGAAATTTTGAACCAGGGCTACAAGACATGTAGCCAGAGATAGGCAGTTGCAATTGCCGGGCAGTGGCCCCACCGTGCCTTTCACCTGTGAGTGAAAGGTTGACAGGAGGTAACCCATGGCTGGTTGTCCGTCTTTTGCTTGATATGTGTGCCTTGGGGCCTGGGCAATCTTCTCTAAACCTTGGTTTTCTTATCTTAAAACAAGGGCCTTCTCTCTCTTGCAGTGGGGATGAAATTAGATATAATCTCAGGTACTTTGGACATGCTGTCAGGAAAGAGCAGTCCCTGGAGAAGGGCATCATGCGAGCAGTGGAAAAAGAGGAAGGTTCTCAAGATGGACCCACAGTGGCTGCAGCAATGGGCTCAGACAACTGCCAGGATGACGCAGACACGGGCAGTGCTTTGTTCTGTTGTAAATAGACTCGCTGTGCACACCAGGAGTCAGAACCGACTCCATGGCATTGAACAGCTACATCAGCAGCAGGTAAGCCCCTGAGGAGGCCTGCTGGTAGAGTGGCTTACAAGTTGGACTTCTTTCCAGCAGGTCAGAAGTTTGAAACCACCAGCCACTCCTCTGGAGAGAGATGGGGCTTTCTACTTTCACAGAGTTACAGTGGGGCTGAGCCCCGGTGGCGTAAGTCGTTGAGTGCGGGGCTGCGACCTGCGGGCTTGGCGGTTCAAATCCAACGGCGGCTCTCAGGAGCAGCGCTGGGTAGCACCCACGACCACCCGAGGCAGTGATGTCCACAAAAACAAACAAACAAACAAACAAACAAACAAAAAACGAGTTACAGTCTTGGAGACCCACAGGGCCAGTTCTAGTCTGTCCTACCGAGTTGTGATCAGCCACAATCCACTCCATGGTTACTGGGAAGCCTGTCTTTATCCATAAGGAGATGGGCTTGGATCAACTGGTGACCATCCACAGCCACAGCTTTGTGACAGTCACAGCTAGGCATTAGAGCCGCTTGGGCTTGTGATTCTCAAACCTGGCAGCCCATTACAACCATGTAAGCTGCCTGTTGAAAATATATATTCTCAGCTTATCTATCTTCACAAGTTCCAAATCACTGTTGACAACTTGCAGGTTTTCCGGGTTCATTGTAGATTCCATGATCTGATGGATATTGGCGGCTGTTTATGATCATTTCGAGTCATGCCACATCACCACCTGAAGACCCTGTAGGCTTTATAATACCCTCAGCATGACAGTCTTCTTTAGTTTGAGGTGGCTGCTCTTCTGCAGTCGTATTGAGTGTTTTGCAGCCTGTGAAGTGCACCTTCCAGCACGACACCAGAAAAATGCGGCTGTTATCTGTAAGGTTTTCCCTGGCCAGCTTTCTTAAAAGTAGGCCACCAGGACCTTCTTCCTAGACTGTAAGCTAACTGCAAGGTCAGTGGTTCAGATTCACTGTGACTGACCCTGCTGGGATTTGAAACACTGGTGAATGGCTGCTGACATCACAGCGCCATCCAAACTGCCACCGTGCAATAAACTGCCAGATGCGTGAGGGAAAGATCTGCTACGGTGCTGGGAACTGACCAGTTGACCCTTTGAGGATGTTGCCAATATGCACCTTCTTTACTTGCTCCTAAAATTGCAGTTCTTCCTACTTTAATAGTTAGGCTTCCTGGTGCCAGGTGCTGCTAGCTTCACTATTGTACCCCCTTCTCATGCTTGCAATTGGATTCAGCTATCCTTACGTAGATCTACAGAATCAGGCTGTTTATTACGGGCACTTTGACAAGGCTGTAACTGCAGCCTGATTCGAGGGTGTGGCTGTAATCATTTAGAGTCTAGCATTAGCTAAATTGAATATAATCCATCATTCTTATTAGTTATGTTGGGGGAGAGAAGCATCCTGAAGGATCTGTGTGAGAGACACATGAAATATAAAAGAGCTGAGTATTTATCCAGGCAGCTGGTTATACAGAGCACGGCAGTGTGTTTATAACATAACCATTTTTTTTTTTGCAACGACAAAGAAATAATAGGGATGGAGGAAAAGGAAAACACTGAGGAATTTTAAAAATAAATCGAGCATCACAAAGTTCTCCATGTAAAAAGACAAGCAATACGACATGGGAAGGAAAGACAGAATATGTGACTCATCAGATAATTATCAAAGATTTCCAAATCTTTGTACCTGTTTTTCCTCTGGGATGGAGCTTTTCTTGGGCATCGTGATCTTGATGCCAATAGACCCTCCTGGTAGCCCAACTGGTTTTCACAGCATTTGGGAACTTAAGCAGTTTTCAGTCACCTGTGGGGCTGTGCCTTCAAAGCTCCGAATCTCAAGGCTTTGCTGCATTTTTCACGTGTTATCTTTCACATCCATGCCGTTGGTTAGTGTGTGAGGCCAGGCCGACTAGCGAAACAAATGTAATGACGCTCATATGTGTGCGAGGAAGATATCCACATCAAGAAGTAGTAGTAATGCATGGTCCAGATCACGATCCTACACCTGACACTACTTCATAATCTGATACGTGCCCACAAATCCCCCTTCAGACTCACACGGCCACAAGGAATGCATGGAGAGCGCAGGGCGGGTTCCAGCTGGGCGGTGCACAATCTTGTGGAGCCAATGGACATGGGCACATCTCCAGGGCTCGCACGCGTCTCTGGGTGGCTTCTCAACAGGAGGGGAACGCAGAGAGAGAGAGGGGGAGGTTCCCAGAACCTTCCTCAGGAGGAGGCCACACCCACAAGGTGGCACCATCAGGCCATGACGTAATGGACTGGCTATAAGCCACCCTACACTTTCAGTGCACACCGAATTATGTAATTTCCACAGCTACGAAGCCCAAGGTGGGAGATTCAAATTCGCCAAGGAGAGCCTGGGAAGACCAGCCTGGATGGCGTCCAAGAACTCAGCATTGAAACCTTATGGCGCTCAATTCTGCTCTGACACACATGAGTCCGAATGCACTCCACAGCCATTGATGCTGGGAGTGGTTACACTGGTTGTGCATGTATATAGTTAGATGGGCAACGCATCTTAACATGATCTTCATGTTTAGTTCTGTTCCCAGAATTAATATGGAATGTGTTTGATTTTGCTTCACACTTTCATTGTTAAAGCATCTGGATACTGTTAAACATTGAACCCACAACACATGTTAACATCTCTACAAGTCCTGAACTGTAGAAGAGGGTGGCCCTCGTGTGGGGCCACTGCCTTGACAAAGCATCCTACTTGGCTCCATGGCAATTTCTTTTGCCTTTGGTGGACTGGCCCATGGTCATGGTGGCCCATACAGAAGACGTAAGGCTGTCCCTGTTTAACAAAACTTACTCCTGGACAAGCCACCTCAATGGATGGCAGTAGCACCACTGACTTATTTATTTTTGTAAAAAGATGAAACAAAGTAAAGCAGAGCTCTCTTAGTTTTATCCATTCTCAAACACTTTGTCATCTAGACCTTATTTTCATCTCACCTGGTTGTAACGAAAGAGTTTTATCAACCATTCTTATTTTCCTCCTACTGCACGTGCCAGATTCCAAGGTGTGATAGAGACACATGCAGTGGCCAGGATCATCATTTCAGTCAGTGACAATTACTTGATTTACTGACTGTTGTCAAATCTAATCTCCCGGGAGACAGCAGGACATAAGATGTAGATCCTGTTTTATTCTGTGCTTCTTCTGGAGTAAGAATCTGATTTTCTTTGTTTCCACTCTGCTGGAACATGGGCCCTATTCCCAGTGGACCTCAATATATTAAATAGAAATATTCGTTTAGAGGTCTACAGGTCTTCCCTTCTCACCAAATCCAACTCCAAAGTCTTCTTCCCCAGAGTCATCATAGTGTCCATTTATTGTGTCTTGGGGCAACACATTTAATTTCCAAGTACTTATCATGCTATTAGGAGATTGATTTCCCAGGTGATGGCTTATCACAAGAGACTTGGCTTTTGTCATTGTGGTTAGTTTATTTGAAGTTCATCTGAAGTTGTAAACAGTCCTCATTTGATCTTGTAACGATAAAGGTTTTATTACTTTTCACATCTTTTGCCAAGCTGTTAGTTAATTTTATTCTCCACCTCCCTAAGGGCTTAATTTCCCAATGGGGATGGTGAGCATTTTTTCGAGAAAGGAGGCAGGGGTCAGGAGTGATTGGCTGGCCCAAAGTGTTGTGGTTGATGGCACTAGAGTTGAACTTTCTTACCTCCTCGACTAATGAGCAACAAAGACCTGACCATTGAGCTCATTCTTGTCAGGTTTGTCTTAACCTTCTTCTCCTGGGGGATTGAGATGAACATGTGCTCACAGTCTTTTCCAAACATGCCTTTCTTCCAGCCTGCACTACAGAATTCCCCTCAAGTGTGCACACACACATGAATTGGAGGGTTTCCCTCTCCATGAAACCGTGACAAATGTAACTTCTCATTTTTTCCTCAAATAGTTTCCACTTCTAGAAGCAAAGGTCATTGGGACAAAGGGGACAGTTTGATCAAGGAAAAGAAAAAAAAACACAAAACAAAGCAACTCAGATGCTCTTCTACTATTTTCTCTCTCTTTTTTTTGCTTCATATCGACAGCACAAGACTTTGTACAGTTTAAGCCTAATTACAGAGAAGGACAGTCTGGCTCAGACTATGCCATTGTGAATCAAGGTAGCAAACAAAAGGGTTTTCTTGGTGGAAAAGTTTCTTCTCCATTAATAACCCTTGGGGTAGCCTTGTACGTGGTAACTTCTACGTAATCATCAAGAAAACCCAACACTGATTCTTCTTTGTTCCTTGCTGGTGTTTTTCTTCATGGAGACAAGGCATGAGAAGGGTTGATCGTCACCCTTTGGGTTTCTTCTGTGGCACAGTCTTGGACTGAGGAGCTTCTTGACTAGATGCATTCTTGAAGCCATGGAATCTCTACTGTTCACCTTTGTTCTGGGAGTTCCCTGGCAGTGCAGTCAAATGTGGTCGGATGTGCATAAGAAGACACCTTGGCTATTTCTATCCACCTTCTTCATGTGCTATAAGAATTATCTGCCTGAGACTTTGGGAGATTTTGCATGTCCTTATCAGAGCGATTTAAGTGCATCTTACCTCAACTCAAGAGATGGATTTGTTGCAGAAAGGTTACACATTAATTGAGAGAGAGGGATGTAAGAGTTCTCATTATTGAATATTCATGGCATCATCTCCTCAGTGTCAAGATTTTAAAACTATCCCTGTAGAAAATGCATAACCCTGGAGCTAGAGGACCCAGGTTACATTTTTAAAATTATTTAAAGAAAAACATTTTTATTGTGAGTTAGGGGAAGGTTTACAGAGCAGATAATCAGTTTTACTTCCAACAATTCATGCACATTTTGTTTCAGCCCATTCATTACTATCTCCTCAATGCACTTGCCTGCCTTTCTCCTAGACTTCCTGTTTCCATTTCTCTTCATTTCCTAACCCTCTGAATGGTGAACTTCAGCAAATGTTGCCCTGTGGTCTTACATGGTGATTATTGCACCACCGGAGTGAGCTTCGTTCCAGGCCTGAAGTGTGACTAAGAGCCCCACTTGTCTCTCTCCAACTAGTAAGCCTGCTCTCTTGTATGGTTGTGAGTGCTAGTCCACATTCCCCGCCTCCATCTCCCAGTCTCCCGGCCCCACACATCTTAATCCAGGACCTCCAATTGCCATCCTTTTCCAGAGAAGAGAGGGCTCTGAGCACCAATCTAGTTTTTCTAGTCTCGGGGTGTAGAGACTGATGTTTTTTGTGGTTCATTAAATGATCAGAATAGTTGTTTCCATATGCCTTTTGATTTTCATCACTTTCCTTTTTTCTGGATGGGAAGACAGCAATAGTTGCATCGTAGATGGTGGCTAATGAGCTTTTAAGACCTCAGTAGCTTTACACGTAAAATATGGGGAGCAACGTCTGCTTCATTGGGAGGGTTAAGTGGATAAGGAATAGGTTGCTTGTTCAGTACATCCAACCACTCAGAAGGAACAAAGACATGATGATCTGCTCACATAAGATTGTACCTAGACAACTCTAGGGGCAGTCCTCAGTGTCACAGAGAACTTTTGTGAGTTGAACATGGACTTAACAGCAGCTAATAAAAACAAAAGCAACTATACAGACCAGCAGTTCTCAGCCCATGGGTCACAACCCCTTTGGTGGTTAAATGATTCTTTCACAGTGGTTGACCGATTCATAACAGTAGCACAATTATAGTGATGAAGTAGCAATGAAAATAATTTTTATGATTGGGGGGTCACCACCACATGAGGAACTGTATCAAAGGGTCGTGGCATTAGGAAGGTTGAGAAACCTATACTGTAATAGTTGTTTTTTGTGTGCATGAGCAAGGCACCTGTAAGAAGATGTGGGTAGAGTTTAGCATGTCAATTAGGTCGCAGCTTCATAACCTCCTTTGGAGGTGCCACTGAGGTAAATTGCTCTCTGGAGACGGGCCATTTTCTCTCTCTCTGCCTTCACCTTCATGCCGGTAAAACCACACTGAGACCTGTGTCAGCCTTGTGATGCGCCCACCACCATTTGATACCTCTGGCAGTCATGTATCTATGTCAATTTCATGATTGAGATGTAGGGGTGGAGTCTAGCCTATCAATCTAGAGATAGCCTTTGAGTAGCCAATGAGGCCTCTGTGTGGGCATGGCTTTCTCCTGAGAATTTTGGGACGTCTCGCAGTATTTCCCTCGTGGAGATGAGAGACCATTTTTCCCAGTTGTTAGGAGTCATTGGACTGACAAGACAAGATGGCAGTGTCTGAGGAACCGGAAGAGCCAGAGGAGAAGCCACACAGCTTTACCCTGATAGAACCAGATCTCTGAAGCTGGAAAAGCTACAGAGAAACCCCTGTCAGTGCTGAGATGTTTCTATCACCAATGGATACTACTGATGGACCTTGTGCCCTGGAAACCAGGAGCTATGAGGGAACCCCTGCCAGTGCCAGGACTCTGCACCCACTGGCCTGTGACTACGTGAGTCAGAAGGATACTTTATAGACTGGTACCAAACATATGAGCTAATATTGGACTTATGACCTTTGGCTGGCCTGGGTTGGGATGCTTTCTCAATGTTCCATTGCTCTTGTATATAAACCACTCCCTTATATCCATATGCTTGTGTATGAATTTGTTTCTCTAGTCTACCTGGACTAACACAATATCCAAGACTTTGCACCTACTGCCCTGTTATCTGTCTGCATCTTGTATCATTGCTTGTGGCTGCATGAGTCTGAAGAGGAATTTATGGACTAGTAGTGAACTTATGGCCTTGAGTTGTCCTGGGCTGGGGTGCTTTCCTGGTATGCAATCAGTTCCTGAGATGAAGCTCTCTTTTAAACGTATGAGTGTCCTTGGATTTGTTTTTTTGGGTGAACCTGGCCTAACATATGCACACCTAACCTGCCTAACACATGCACACACACATACATGTATCTCTCTCTTTATATGTACAATGCACACACAGATATTCAACGCACACTGATGCAAACACCCACATACATGCACACACATGCACACACATGCACACACATGCACACACAGCCCAATTGATTGTGATGCCTGTCCTTTAAATTTTCTCCTTTCTTCCTTCTCGGTGTGGTCAGGTACCCCAGCTGGGGAACTTTGAATGAGAGCAGAGAGCTGGTGGGACTTTCTAGCCTTTCTCATGACCAACTAACTCAGACAGAATCTCTTTGTTCTCGAATTGTATCATAAAAGCAGTATAAAATTATTCTTTCCACTTTGTGCTTCCTGCTGAGATGTCTATGTCATGTTTTAATGACATGCTTTTGTAATGCTGTGGTTTTTTAGTTCACAAGACTTTTGCTCCCAGAACCTTCTAGAAAGCGGATATCTCGGGAGAGGGTATGAGACAGAAGACCTTCAACAATGTGCTCCCAGAAATCTCATTTTAGAGTGAGGGAAAGAATTTCAGATCCTATTATCAGCAGGTAGATTCTTGAACATGCTATCCTAGAAGTTCTACCTAACCCTCTCTACTATGACTGCCCTGCTTGTCTTTACCTTCACCTGTGAGTCAGGCTTACATGTGAACTCATATGCCTTATCTAGCTTCCAATTTTAGGTTGTGCTCATTTAGCGTTTGTTTCAGACAAGATTCTTGCCAACCATGAGGCGACCCACTTCAAGAGTAACTGAGAATAGAAGGATCAGACATATTTATAAGACAGATTTAGCTAGAAGAGGAACATATTTCGTCTGCATTCTTGAATAATTTAGCATTTTGATGATATGTTAACAATGTGGGCAAATTATGGACAGCTTCATTTATTAATGTACATTTCCCCAAAATTTCTTCTAATTACCTTGTCAGCTGCTAAAGATAATGTAATAAACACTAAAAGGCAAGCAAACACTATTGTTAGTCTTTAACTTGCTTTTTACTAATTAATATTGTCTCTCAGTATTAATTTCCTGTTAGAAATAATGTATTTCATTAAATATTTAGTGAATGAATTTCTTGCATCTATTGAACAACACTGTGCAGGTCGGGGTGGACATGGGAGACTGAGGAATTAGATGAAAAGCTACTGATTGGCCAAGAAGCTACCAACTATTTTAGTAAAAAGTAACTTGAGAACATTCTCAGAGTTCACATATTGGATAATATCCTGAAACTTGAAATAAAAAGCATCCAAGGAAAATTTATAAGAGAAATTTAAGTAATTAATTAATACTAGTATGTAATATACATACACAAGAATTTAACACCTACATAATGTTCATAGAGATGAGGAAAACATCAAGATGAATAGGTGAATAGGATTACAACTAGATGGATGGAAAATTCTTTTAAGGGGAAATATAAGCAAACAAGAAAATGTTTGACTTCACTAATAATTAAAACTGCTGAATGAAAAAATATGAGACATGGAAAATATGGACCATCCATAGTCAAATCAGGAGGGAGGCAAATCCTCTATGAAGCAGGACAAAACTGACAAAAGTGATCATTTTATTGTCTGAAAACTAACCAGACTAATACAGGAACCTGTGAATTATTTATTCTTGTGAAACTGCTGAACTTAACATACTCAGAGTGGGAATCTGTGGCATCTGGGCTGGGGGAGGGGTGGGGTTCTGCCCCTCTCTAGCTCTGTTAGCATGGAGGTTCTGTCAGGCTGGGCAAGGCTTTGGTGATCAGCAGTTATGTTGCAATCCAAAGGGGCTATTTGATGTGAAATTGCGGGTAATACCTGCACCCCTTAACACTGTGAGCAGAAGTGACAATGTCAGTGGTGGGGTGAAGGGGAAGATCAAGTGGCATTGTAGTCATGATTCGAAACAATTCTGACTCACCATGACCCTAGAGGGTAGGTTAGACCTGCCCCTGTGGGTTTCTGAGACTAAATCCATACAGAAGTAGAGGTCTTCATCCTTCTGTCTTGGAATGGCTGGTGGTTTTAAACACTGGTCTTGTGGTTAGCAGCCCAGTAGGTAGTCCACTATGTTACCAATGCTCCTGGCCACCACGATTAAAAAACCCAAACCAAACTCTCTGCCATCAAGTCATTTTCTATTCCTAGTGGCCATGTAGGACAGGAGAGAACTGCCCCCTATGAGTTTCCAAGACTATGACTCTTTATGTGAGCAGAAAGCCCCATCTTTCTCCAGAGGCATGGCCAAGCATCTTCTCGATGAGGTTGCTCATGTGTGCAGTGGAAGCGAGAGACCTCCCAGACGACCATTCCCCTGGCCGACCTTGAGCCTACTTGCATGTATAAAGGAAATAGAGTGCATACTTGAAGATGTCTTCGACTTTGAAGGCGCTCCACCTACATGCACCGAGGAGTCTCTGGTTGGCACAAATTGTTCAATGCTCAATGACTAGACAGTGTGTTGGTGCTTGATGTTTCTAACCCACCTCGAGGAGCATCGGAAGATGTGACCGGCTTCTGAACGCTCGGTGTTGAGAGGACAGTGCTATTTGGCACACATGGGGTTACTGTGAGTCAGAGGTAACTTGATGGCAGTGACCAACCACCCTGTGGATTCATTGGCAGAGGATGGAAAACTTAGAGGTTTAGGATGTTTGAATATAATCTCTGTCTAATCATCAGCAAACTGTCAATCTTTTTAGACCTAGGGTGACCCCTAATAGTTCAGTCTTTAAAGAAATACTGTTATTAAAAAGAAATATCTGCAGAATCATTGGGTCCACACACAGTAAGATAGAAGAAAGTTCAGCAATTTTACTGAGGAAAATTACTAAACAAACAAGTAACTTCAAAGGAGAAAATCAGAAATCAGAGTTGCTACAATATATTGTCTTGAAATGTGTAATTTTCACCAAAAGATTATGAGACATACAAAGAAATTGGTAATTGTAACCCATACATGCTGGGGGGAAAGGAGTCAATAGAAAAAAACCTGTCTATTCATAGATATTGGATTTAGCAGAGTAAGATGAATCAAGACTATGACAATGACTCAACAAATAAGGATCTAGAACTTAGAATACAAAAGTTTTCATTTAAAAGTGACCAGATGTCCCACTTTTTAGCAATCTGCCCTGCATTCTGCGGCATTTTTAAATAAATAAATATATTACAATACTTTTACAATACTTTTACAATACTATTACAATAAATATATTACAATATTTTTGCATTCTATGAACATTTTCGTTGCTCCATGTAGATCAAATTTTTAATCAAGAACCCCCCCCTCCACCTGGTCAATGGTGTTCCACTTAAAATCTGGTCACTTTAGAATGACCTATACAAAATATCCACTACAGTAGTTAAACAGAAGATTAAAGATGACAGAAGAAAGAATAAGTGTTTTGAACATACCAACCACTTTCATCTAAAACACAACAACCCTACAGGACAACCTTGCCCTTCAGGATCAGAGGCTATAATCTTTCAGAAATAGATTACCTCTTCTTTCTTCAGGGAGCAGGTGGTGTGTTCGAACCACTAACTTTTCAGTTTAACAGTGCAACACTTAACCCACTATGCCACCAGGTTTCCTTGATCAAAAATGGATTTGTAAAAATGATCTAATGAGAACACAGAGGATAAAAAGATGACTGAAGAAAAATAAATAGAACAGATGTCAAAATGAGAATCTTGAAAGCAGCAAGAAAAAAATGATTAGCTGGGACTTGACACAATTAAATGCTGATTGCTTATCTGAGGTACTAGATAAGTGAGTTGTTAACTGAGTTGTTAGCCCTAAGGCCAGCAGTTTGAACCCACAGGTGCTCATCAGGAAAAAAAAGATGAAGCTGCATGCTCTTATAAAGATTGAGAAGACTCAGGAACCCAGAAAGGCAGTTCTACTCCACACTACAGTACTGCTAGCAGTTGGGGTGGACTCAATGTCACTGAGTTTGGTTTTGGTTCGGCTCATCTGAAACACAGGGACCAGCTAACAGTGGAGTAAACTATCTACATAGGTAAAATTATGTAAGAACAAGAGGTGGGGGCAGGGGGGATGGGAGGCCAATGAATGAAATTGAAAACAATGGTTTTGTTATACCAAGGTAAAAAAGACTGGGAAACTTTATTGCTAGCAGATATGCCTTATAAGAGATTGCAATGGAAGTTTTTCAGATGAAAGAAAATTGCATTAGATTAATAATCTATAGTAAGAAATGAAAGGAACTAGAAATGGTAAAAATATGGGTTTAAAACAAAAACTAGCACAACTTGAAAAATGTGTACTTTTAGCAATTCTCACTTTTTTAAAACACATTTTATAAGGGAATAATTATAAGAGTACATTGATGGATTTTATCTATAGATGTGGTATATATAACGATAATAGCACAAGTTCTTAAAAATAGAAGAAGTAGCATATCAAAATTCAATCTTGAAGCTACTCTAATAAAAAGTCAGACAAAGACATCTTAAGAATACTATCAGGTCAGTTTCCCTCATGAATGTAGACCAAAAAAAACCCCTTAGAAAATTATTGTATAACTAAATCTAGTGATGTATAAAAATAATTATGCAGCACAGCCAAAAGGAATTTACTCTAAAAATGTAAATTTTTTTCAACATCCATAAATTAATAAATGTAACACACTATCTTAATAGAATAAAGGTTAGTCACATGAACATCTTAATAGTTGTAGAAGTATTTAATAAAATCTAACACTCATTCATGATAAAAACTCTCAACACATTAGAAATAAGGAGGAATTTTCTCTATCTGATAAAGATTATATACAAAATAAGAGATGACTTCAAAAATTCCTGGAAAAATTGAGTGAAAAGATGGATTTTATTCAATGAATTCTATGAAACTAACATCATAATGGTGAAAGATTGGATGCTTTATCTTTAAGAATGGGAAGGGAAAAAAAGATGGTAAACAAAGACAGACAGATGGAAAGATAGACAAATAGGAAAGGCATCTAGATTGCAGAGAAAGAAACCCTACCTTAAAAAAAAGAAACACTATCTTTAAAACTTTTTTAATACTACCTTTGTAGTGAGAATATTACAGTAATCTTTTCATGATTTGTACATCACTCATGGGGCTTTGCAACACAATAGAATAGATATGAACAAGATAGTAAAATACTAGGTCATTATACAAATCTATTTTAGTCCTATATACCAGTGACAAAAGTAGCAACAGCAAAAATCCAAAAGTGATCATAGGAAATAACTCCATCCTTAATAGCATCCAAGGAAAAAATACTTAGAAATAACTTTAACAAAAGAAGAATGTCTTGCACATTGAAAAAAAATAAAAGTCTTGTTAAGAGGAATAAAAGAGTTTAAGAAATGAAGGACAGTCCATATTAAAGATTAGATGAGTTAATTAATATTGACAAGATAACATTTCACCTCAAATTGTTCTACAGATCTAATGGAATTGCTATCAATATCCAATATGATAATTTTAAAAGGAAATTGAAATTTGATCCTAAATTTTACAAGGAAATACAAAGGACTTTGCCAAAATAATAGAAAGGACATAGTTGGCAGTCTTACGTTAGCTGATTTTAAAAGTTACCAAAAAGCCAGAATAATCAAGAAAGTGTGGAATTAGCACAAAGTTATAGATACAGATTAAAGAAACCAAATTGAGAATATAGAAATAAATTATGTTCATGGTTAATTGAATTCTAATAAGTGTGCTGAAATAACTCATTAGGAGAAAGGATACTTTGGCAAATTGTACTGGGATTATTAGCTATTCTTATCCATTCCTCATATCACAGATAAAAAATTAACTGAAAATGAATCATAAGAGCTAAAACTATGCACGTTCCTAAAGAAAATAGGGGGAAAATATTGGTGAGCTTGAATAAGCTGAGAATTTCTAAATGTTGAACTAAATCATAATACAAAAAGGAAACTAATGAAGATAAGGGACTTTATTAAAATTAAAATATTTGTATTTCAAAAGACATCATTAAGAAAATAAAAATGCAAAGTGTAAGAAAATATTGTCAAATAATATATCCAATAAGACATTTGCATCTTGGATATGTACTTTGAAAAACACTTTAAAAGGTTTTAAAGCACAAAAGCAAGACAGAGCAAAACAGAATACGAAAAGAAAACAAACAAGGCTGAGCCCCGGTGGCCTAGTGGTTGTGCGCAGGACTGCAGCCCACAGGGATGGAGGTTCAATTCCAGCTCACAGGAGCAAAGGTTGGACCTCCTACTCCCACCACCAGAGAGCAGTGATGCCTAAATAAAAAAAAAAAAAAGAAAACAAACAAAATAACAAAACAACAAGAATACTTTGTTCTAATAACCTGGCATTCTGTGATGCTCACCTTCCTGACACAATCACTGAAGACTAAATGGGTGCATCAGCAAATGCAGTGAAGAAAGCTCATGGTGCCTGGTTATCAAAAGATACAATGTCTGGGGCCTAAAGGTTTGAAGATAAACAAGCAGTCCTCTAGGTGAGAAGCAACAAAATTCACATGGATGAAGCACACCAGCCTGTGTTGTCATGAGGTGTCAATGGAATCAGATATCAAGAATCAAAGATCCAAACCAAAAATCATACCTATGTGAATGAGGGGGAGTGCAGAGTGGAGACCCAAAGGCCACCTGTAGATAATTGGACATCCCCTTACAGAACTGTCACAAGGAAGAGATGAGCCAGTCATGGTGCAGTACAGCACCGATGAAACATACAACTTTCCTATAATTCTTTAATGCTTTAATGCTACCCTACACTCCCCATCATGACCCCAATTCTACCATACAAATCTGCCTAGACTGGAGCATGAACAGATAAGAGGTGGAAACACAGGAAATCCAGGACAGATAAATTCCTCAGGACCAATATTGAGGGTAGTGATACCAGGAGGATAAGGGGAAGGTAGGGTGAGAAAGAGGCAACTCATCACAATGATCTACTTATAATTCCCTCCCAAGAGGACAGACAATAGAAAAGTCGGTAAAGGTAGACATCTGTCAGTGTAGGACATGAAAAAATAATGATAATTTATAAATTATCAAGGGTTCATGGCAAAGTTATTGTGGGGGAGAGAGGGACAAAAATGAGGAGTTGATACCAAGGGTTTAAGTAGAAAAAAAGTTTTGAAATTGATGATGACAGCATAATGTACAAAAGTGCTTGATACAATGGAAGTAAGCATGGACTGAGAAAAGAGCTGTATGAAAACCCAACAAAATGATTTTTTTAAAAAAAAAAGTCTTAAAATCAAACAGTAACAATCCCATTAAAAATGGGCAAAATTTTTAGGTAGGGGAAACAAACAAATATTTCACCAAAGGCAATCTACAGATACCAAATATATGGAAAGATTCTTAAAATTACATCTAACTCCGTTCCCCCTTTCTATTTCACCATCCCTCTACCCTCCTGGTATCACCACTCCCGCCACTGGCCCTGAAGGGATCATTATGCTAAATTTCCCATGTTTCCAGCTCCAGTGTATATCCCCTGGTCTAGCTGGATTTGTCAGGTAGAATTGGGATCATGATAGTGCGTGGGAGGAAACATTTGAGAACTAAAGGAAAGTTGCATATTTCATTGTTACTACACTCTACCTTGACTGGCTCATTTCCTCCCTGCAACTCCTCTGTAAGGGGATGTCACTCGACCTATTGATGGCCTTTGGATCCCCTATCTGTACTCCCCTTCATTTCTACTTATATAACTTTTAGTTCTATGATGCCTGATATTGGATTCCCTTCAACACCTTGTGGTCACACAGGCTCTTGTGCTTCTTCATGTGGGCTTTGTTGCTTTTGAGCTAGATGGCCACTTGTTTGCTTTCAGGCCTTTAGGACCCCAGACACTGTATCTTTTGATAACTGGGCACCATCAACTTCCTTCACCACATTTTCTTATGCATATGTTTGTCGTCAGTGATCACATCAGGAAGGTGAGCACGCAATGCTATGATTTTTAGTTCGTGAAGCAGATAACTGATCCTTTTGACCCCTCGCGGTCCCACAAGCTGGTGTGCTTCTTCCATGCTTCTGAGCTAGCTGGCTTGCTTGTTTTCTTTCAAGCCTTTACCCAATGCAATGAATCCTTTGATCGTTTGCTGCTTCTGTGAGCCTTAATTGTGGATCCAAGCAAGACAAAATCCTAAACAACTTCAATATTTTCTTCATTTATCATCATCATGTTACCTATTGGTTTAGTTGTGAGCATTTTGATCTTCTTTATAATGAGTTGTAATCCACATGAAGGCTGTGATCCTTAATATTTATCAGCCAAAGCTTAAGTTCTCACTTCACAAAGTTGTGTAATCTGTATATTGGAAGTTGTTAATAAGGCTTCTTCCAACTTTGATGCCATGTTCTTCTTCATATAATCCAGTTTCTCTAATGATTCTTTCTGCATGCAGATTAAATAAATATGGTGAGAGGATACAACCTTAACACATATCTTTCCTGATCTTAAACTATGAATGCTTATTCTGTTCACACAATTGTCCCTTGATCCATGAACAAATTCCACTTGAGCACATTGAAGTGTTCTGGAATGCCTAATCTTCTCCAGGCTATCCATAGTTTGTTACGATCCATACAGGAGAATGTCTGGCAATAAAACATGAATAAATATGATTCTGGTGTGCTTTTCTTTGGGCCAAGATCCATCTGATATTAGCAATGCTATCCTTTGCTTCATGTCTTCTTCTGTAAAAGTATTGCTGCAACAGTTGTTGATTTTCAGCACAATTTTACTTGTATGTCATATTAGTGATACTATTCTTCAATTTATGGTTTCTGTTGGATCACCTTTCTTTGAAATGGGTTCAAATATAGATCTCCTGCAGTCATTTAGTCAACATGCTATCCTTAAAATTTCCTCTTATAAACAAATGAGTGCTTCTTGTGCTGTATTGGCTTGCTGAAGCTTTTTAATTGGTATTATTTCAATTTTCAGAGTCTTGCTTTTGGCTAAGGCTTTCAGTGCAGCTTGAACTTATTTCTTCTGCATCATTAATTTTTTTGCTATGTGCTGCATCCTAAAATGCTTGAATGTTGACTAGTTCTTTGGGGGTAAAGTGACTCTCTGTATTCTTTCCATCTTCTCTCGATGCTTCTTCCATCATTCAATATTTTGTCCTTGGAATCTTTAAATGTTACAACTTGAGGCTTGAATTTTTTTTCTTCAGTTCTTTCAGTTTAAGATATACTGAGTGTGATTTTAGTATTCTAACTCTAGGGCTTGTGCCCATTTCATTCTAAAAATTTTATTCTAAAATTTGAAATTTTCTGCTTAGATCTTTTACTCTATCATGCCTTTCATGTGCGTTAGCTACTCTATGATTAAGAATAAGTTTGAGTCTCTTCTGAAGCATTGATCCTGCTTTTCTTTTCTGTCTTCTAAATGACTTTTTGCTTTCATGAATGAGGTCTTCCAGACCTTATTAGGCCCTTTTTCTTTAGTGTTCATTGCTTCAAATCTGTTCTGGAGATGTTCTCAAAAGTAAGGTGAGATAGACTCAAGGTTGTATTTTTGCTCTTGTGGACTTATTTTAATTTTCTTTAGCGTCAATCTGAACTTACAGCTGAGCAATTGATGGTCTGTTCCACAGACAGCCCCTGACCTGGTTTTAGCTTCCAATATTGAGCTTCTTCATGGTCTCTTCCAATATATGTAGTCAATATGATTTCTGTATCCTATCTGGAGGCATTCATGTGTATTGTTGCCATATATGTTGTTAAAATAGGTATTTTCTATGAATTTGTCATTGGTCTTGCAAAATTCTTTTTTTGGGGGTGGGGCATCACTGTCCTCTGGTGGTCGTGGAAGCTACCCAGCTTAGCTCCTGGAGAGCCACCGCTGGATTTGAACTGCCAAGCCCATGGACCACAGTCCCACACTCAACCACTACGCCACCGGGGCTCAGTGGTCTTGCAAAAATTCTATCATACAATTTCCAGCTTTATTTCTATCACCAATACTGTATTTTTCAACTATTCTTCCTTTCTGTTTGTTTCCAACTTTTGCATTTCAATCATCAATAATTATCTATGCAGCTTGGTTGCATGTTTTATCACTTTCTAACTGAAGACTTTGGTAGAATCACTAGCCTTAGTGGTTAGCGCATAAATTTGATTGGAAATAATTTTATATCAATACAATAAACTTGTATCTATTGCATTTCCTTGAAGGTAGGTAGATAAAATTGTATCTCAGATAGCACTGAACTTAGATAGATGTCTAAATACCTTTCTAATGATGAAGGCAATCCCATTTCTGATTGTATCATTTCCAGCATAGTAAACCATATGATCTTCTGGTCCAAAATGGCAAAGACCAGTCCATTTCAGCACACTAGTGTCTAGAATATCTATATTTATGCATCTCATTTCATTCTTATCCACTTCTAATTTTCCTAGTGTCATACTTAGTACATTCCAATTTCTGATTATTAAATTGATATTTGAGGTTGTTTCTCATCATTTTGAGTCATGCCCCATCAGCAATGAAGATTCTGAAAGCTTTACTCCCACAGGTTTTACTCCATTTATGTCACTGTGGTTGGCTCCACTCAGGAAAGAAACTCTGGTCAGTTATAATTTGAGTGCCTTTCAGCCAGAGGGACCTATCCTGTGGTACCATCTCTGACAATGTTCTGTTTCCATTTAGTAGACCTTCATTATCTGACAATCTTTTGATTTTATACATAACATTTTCCATGACTACTTCCTCTAAAGTAGACAACCTGCTCCTCCTTTATAGTCTGTTCTTAGTCTGAAAACTCCACTTAAACCTGTTCACCTTAAACCTGTCCACTTAAACCTGATGACTCTGCTGGCTCTTGAAATATGCCAGAGTGACAGGGTGGAGTCTAGCTTGTCAATCAGATTGCAGCTTGATGACTTCATTTGGAAGTGCTAAGGAGATAAAGAGATCATGCAGACTTCCAGAGAGGCATTCTTGTTGACAAAGTCACATGGAGACAGGCCAATAGCAGTCAAAGCCTCAGAGCTGAAGACACCACGTGAAGATCCCTGCCAATGCTGAGATGCTTCCATGGCCACTGGATCCACAAGACTTTGCACCCACTGGCCTGTGATCTTCCTGCATTTGATGTCATTGCATGTGTTTCGTGAATCTTAAGAGGACTTTACACATAGGTCTTGAACATATGGGCTTATGGACTTGATCTGAACTGGGATGTTTTCTCAATATTCAATTGCTCTTGTGTATATATAGCTCTTTCTTATTCACATGTGAGTCTCCCTGGATTTGTTTCTCTGGTCTGCTTGGATTAATATAACCAGTGACATAGGTTCCATCATCACAACAACCTTCACAATGCAACAAACTGATAGACAAGTGGTGATATATATATATGTATATATAAATGAAAACAAGTTTAAATCATATGTGTGATATGATCAAATTAGGCTTGACTCCCTTTTACTTCCCTGCTTTTAAAATCCATCACAGTTGCTATAAAATTATCAAAGTAAAGCACATATGGCACTTCAAGGGAAAAAATAATGAGAAATGGAATTTAAGCCATTTCCTTTGGGAGATAAAGGAAGGGGTGGATAGGAGTTTTGCTTTCTAGGTTTAGCTGACTTGATTTGGTGGTTGATTCAAGGTGTGGCTGACAGAAAAGACTCTAAGAGACTCTAACTAGAACAAGATTAGTTCGAGGGCACACAAACAAAGAAGCTTACCGTTTTTTGTTGTCATACTATCACATATACCCTTGAGCTATTGGTATGGAAGTGATCCTAGTTCCCTTTTAAATACATTGCGTTTGACATGCTCGTGTGACTTCCAGGTCAAATTGAAAGAATATGGGCTCTGATGAGAAGTTGAAAAGGTATAAATATAGTCATCCTACTCATTGAAAATGAAAGAAATTTGCTGAAGCTGATAATTAGGACTCATTGTGGAAGTTGAAAGAGGAGACCAAGTAGAATGATGGACATCAAAGGTCGTAGGATAGAGCACTAAGCCTCAGGAGGACTGACAGCGAGCTTATGTGGTCTCTTGAGACATTCCGACGGCCTGTCAGTTTGCTATACTTTGGTGGCTTGCATGTTGTGGTGGTTCTGAAAGCTATGCCACAGGTAATTCAGGTACTAGCAGGGGCTCACCCATGGTGTTCAGGTTTCCTTAGAGATTCTTGACCAAGAGATGTAGACAGGCCTAGTGATCTATTTCTGAATTTAGTCAGAGAAAACCTTATAGATCTGTTATGGATTTAATTATGTCCCCTACAGATACATAAAGGGATACCTGCCCCCCTCAAAAAGAGAAGCCCCAAAGCTGTGTATTTAAATTGTTTTACAAAACAATTTTATTACCTTCAAAGGACTCTCCATTACACTCATCTGTTTGGATGGCTAACAAGACCTCCCTCATTTTTTTTCCTTCACCTCTTCTATGCCATCAAATTGCTATCCTTTCATGTCTCGTCATTCGCAGAAACAAAAAGAAGTCCCAGGGAGTGAGGTCAGGTGAGTGAGGTGTATGGAGTTAGGGAGGCCAGCTGGGTTTGTCTCAAGCCGGTGCACTGAGATGGCTGTGGGAGCAAGCGCATTGTCGTTGTGGCAAAACCAGTGCCCCATCTGCCACAAATCAGGGCTTTTTTGTTGCACACACCTATCCAGTATTTTCAGAATCTCTAAAAAGAAAGATTGATTACCAGTCTGACCTGCTGAAACAAACAAACTCCAAATGCACCAGGAACCAACATTTTTGTCTGTCAGGAGAAGTCCAGAACGAGGTTTGTCATCAATCAACATTTCACCTTTTTTGAAAGGGAAAGTGTACGCCTACACATGAGCCATTTCCCATCGTGTTGTACTTGTAAGCTGTGATCAATATCACCACAGTTCCTGTGGCATTTTTCCTGAGCAGGAAACAAAATTTCATAGCCCCAGTTGTTCTCTTAAATTAGCCACCACACACACAAAAATGAGGCTTGAGTGAAACTGCTTTTACAAAAAAGTTCACTGTGACCAGAGAGAACCTTCCCGGGCCATGCCACTGGATATACTAACTCAGAGTGAGTTGCTCCATGCTCACCTTGGGGGGAAAATGTGTAATACGAAAGCTCCACTCAGCAGAGCTTTTTCCCTCTTGGCGGGGAGGAGGGTGCACCTGAGTATGTGTTGTGTGTCCTAAACACTATGCCTATGGTTATAACCTCACTTTGGAACAGATGATTTGTTATGTTAATGAGATAGGATTAGTATGGGTGTCAGTTTTGAGCCAAACCCTTTTAAGATATAAATGGGGTTAAACAAGCAATCAGAGAGAATGGAGTAATGATGCCAAGAGTCACGGAGTCCTCCAGGGAACCAGGTAGCAAGGCTGATGAGACAAAGACCTCCCTCCAGAGCTGACAGAACGAAACTTTTCCCCAAACTGGCTCTTTGAATTTGGACTTCCAGCCTCCAAAACTAGGAGAAAATAAACTTATGTTGGTTAAATATGTCCATGCGTGACACTTTAGTTACTAAGACAAGATCACAATAAGACGTTGTTTGACTAACTTGCTTCAGACACACACCGGGGGAGTGAAGCCCTGAAGGAGGCATCGTGTTGGTGAGACAGAGGACTCCTGAGGATGAGGGACAGACTTGGTGAGGTGGGTGGGCACTGTGGCTCCAGCAATGGAGTCGAATATGCTCACAGTCAGGAGACCAATGGAGACCTGAGACCATCTCACTCTTGGGTACGGTGTCATCATGAGACAGAGCGGAATCAACGGCAGTTCTCTGGAGATATTTGGCAAAGAAAGGAAAATGAGGGATGAGGCAAGACTCGAGTCAGTATTGAGACTCTAGAAACGATTTCTTACAAGTGTTTTTTCTTAACATTTATGATGATCTTCTCTGTTTTTTTCAATGGCTCAGTCACTTTTTTAAAAAGTTGCATATGCATTGTCACATTCAGTTCTCGTGCTCCCTCCCACTCCTGCATTCATAGTTTGTTTGCCAATTCCCCTCACCTCCCCAACCCCTTTCCCTAATAAGACATGACTTACGTTATTGTCTCTGTCTCCCCACTCTTTCTGTGCTTCATAAACTGGGACAACTAACGGAAATCATAAAAAACAAATCAGAAAGAAGAAAAAAGATAATATAAAGATAAAAGACAAAGAGTGAAAAAGAAAAGGCCACTAACGATATTTTAAAAGCTAGAGAAGAAATTTCTGTGGTAGAATAAATGAGAAAATCTAAGCCTAGAGCAGAACCAGATTGGGTCAAGAAGGAGATCAACAGACCCAATATGTTATACCATGCTTTGATCTGCCATGCAGTAATCTCTGATGGTAAAGCTGTTTGAGTCCCTCACCTACGGCTAGAGCAGATCTGTCACAGGTTAATGTAACTCCATACGCTGCAGATGGCTTTTGGGGTTCCACTGTCCTCCATAGCCTTCTCCGAATTGGGTGAGGGTGAACTTTTCTTGTTGCTTAAAAAGAACCCCTCCCTCCTTTGCATGGGTGGGAAGGCACACCAGCCCTTCTCTGGCTTGAATGCCCACCTGCCCAACAGAGAGAGACCTTTTCCAGTGAAACAAGTACACTTTCATCATCTGCTATGACTGACCCAACTGTTGCCCTGATAATAGTTTTCTGCTGCAATGAGAAATGAATTTTAAAACCAATCTTTCATTTCTTGGCGTCTGACAATGACTGTCTTCATCAGAAAACAGAGAGGTTTGTCTTTTCTTTTCTACGAGGGTATAAAGAAGCCTTTTTAAAAAACTGTAGGATCACTGAAAACCCTATGGAGATGGAGAGGTTTCCTGTTGGATGAGGACCAACAGAAAGAAGAAAACCCCCTAGTTTGTAATGACAAAGGTCGATAGTTTAGGAAATCTAAATTATCGACAGACTGTCTGGCTAGTGAGGCACAGACAACAGAATGGGAGGCGGCTTTCAACAGGGCACTATCTACCTCTCAGAGTCTTTGTGCGCATTAAGAAGTAGTGTGTATAAAAGTGCTTTGTAATCCCCAAAGCACTATTCAGATGTGGGATGCTATTATTAGAACTTGGTGGGTGGTGTTTTGGGGAAAATGATAGTGGAGAAATTTCCTTAAAGTTGAGGAGGGGGAGTATAGCATTCACAGAACTTAATGCATACATAAGGTCACAGACATTTGCACCTCTGTGGAGTTTTAAGGACCAGTGGTTTCTTTTCTGTGTCTCCTCTAAGCCCTTGAAGGTGAGCTACCATATCGCTTTCATCACCTCTATCTGTTGTTATAGCACTATATTTTAAAATTAACGTGAACTGAAACAGTGCCGAAGTGGGGTCACAATTGACTTGAGATGGGAGGGGGGAGTTGTCCCATAGCTGTAAATAAATGAGAGCCGCTAGTAACACACTTCTAATAAAGAAGTGTGAGCCCGGGTGGCGCAAGTGGTTGAGGGCGGGACTGTGGCCCGCGGGCGTGGCAGTTCAAATCCAGCGGTGGCTCTCAGGAGCAGCACTTGGTAGCTCCCATGGCCACCAGAGGGCAGTGATGCCCCCCCCCCAAATAAAACAAAACAAAACAAAAGTAAGAAAACACTAGGACCTGGGTGTTGTACAGAGGAGTTCATGACACACACATCACAATATTCATATAAAAATTTTTCAGATACTGGGAAGAAGAAGAGATGATTTGAACTCATTTGGTAAAGCCAGTAAAATCATGAGACCAAAGCCACACAAGACTGTGTCAGAAATTAGCATTCTAGACCAAACTCATTCATGAATATAGATGTAAAATTTATAACCAAATTATAGCAAACAGGATGCCATAGTGTACAGCCAAGGCCACAACTAAATTGGATATATTCCAAGAATAATTTATATTAGAGAATGTAATGTACTCCACAAACAGAAGAAAGAAGACAATCCACATAATTATTTTAAAGATACAAAAAAGCTATTCTAATAAAAGTTGATGATCAAAGTCCATTCATGATGAAGACATTTAGCAAATTAAGAGATGAGAAAGTTCTTCCTCTGACAACAGTTGTCTCTTTTAGTCTCCAAAAGCCTAATTCTAATGGGAACCTTTTATTACTTTTTTATTAAATACTTTTATTGTGGGTTCTTACATCTTTTATCACAATCCATAATTCATCCATATGTCAAGCACTTTTGCACATATACTCCGTCATCATTTTCAAAGCATTTTCTTTCTAGCTGAGCCCAGATATCAGTTCCTAATTTCCCCCCTCCCTCTTCCAGCCACCCTTCTTGTGAATCCTTGTTAGGCTCAGGGGGTCTTCAAACTTTTTAAACAGGGGGGCCGGTTCACTGTCCCTCAGACCGTTGGAGGGCGGGACTATAGTTAAAAACAAATAAAACTGTGAATAAATTCACTGCGGGCCCAGGATGAGACAGCAGCTCAGCAGGACAGCCGTGGTGACAAAAACACCCTCGGGGCTGGATAAATGTCCTCAGTGGGCCACATGTGGCCCCGCAGGCGTAGTTTGAGGACCTCTGCGTTATTTTCATAACTTACATCATTCTCTGTTGCCCTTCACCTACTTTTCAATCGTTCATTCCCCCTCGATTCCCGCCCCCCACTTTCCTCTAATCCTCCTAATATCTCTTTATCATTGTTGTCCCTGAGGGGCTTATCTATTCTGGTGTTTATCGATTCCATGTGTTTCTGGCTCTTATTGGTAGCAGTGTACACGTTCTGGTCTAATCCAATCTGTAAGGTAGAATTGAGGTCACGATGGGGGCAGGGAAGAGAAGCACTAAGGAACTAGAAGAAAATTGTGTGCTACCTACATGCTGTACTACAACTTGACTAGCTCCTATGTTTCTTGTGACACTTCTCTGAGGGAATGTCCAGTCTGCAGATGGGCTTTGGGTCTCCACTCCATGCACCCCCAACCCTATTCACACGAGGTGTAATTTTGTTTTGTGTCTTAGATGCTTGATCTCATCCACACCTCATGATCACACAGACTAGTGTGTTTCTTCCATGTGGGTTTTGCTGATTCTCAGCTAGATGAGCACTTCACACTTTGGGGGATTGAACGACCCTTCACAGGGGTTGCCGAAGACCACATATTTCCGATGGTCTTAGGAACTGAGACCCTGCACCTATGTCCATCTCCAGGCAGGTCTGCCCGCACTCAGATATGCCCGCATACAAGTGCCAATCAGGAAGACTTACCCATGCGACACCGTGCTTTAAGACAAGATTTCATTTATTTGTCATTAGAAAGCAATATTTCACAATATAGGATTATATATTGTTTGGTGATGAATCACTATGCTTTCATGATGTTCAAGTTGTAACAATGAAAATACATCCTGCCTATCAGATATTTACAGAAGGATTCCTAACAGTGACAAAATTGCAGTTAGGAAGCAGCAATGAAAGTAACTTTATGTCCGGGAGCTACCACAACATGAGGAACTGTTAAAGGATAGTGGCAGGAGAAAGATTGAGAACCACTGTACTAAAGGTACGAGTGACTACAAAGGGGGGAAAGAAATAAACTGCGTAAAGACTGGCAATTCAGAAACAAAAGAAGAAAAGTAAGATAGGTAGCATAAAAAAGCTATGGAATAGCAACTAAAAAAAAAGCCATATAATAATTAGGACAATGTTACATTGACACAAGGTAGGCAAATTAACTGGTTGAACTGAATGGAAACAGACCCTGCACATATTATGAAAATCTGAAAGAGGACAGATTTGGCATTACAGATCACCAGGGATAGTAAGATGAGTCATTAATGGTTCTTAAACATTTGATTAGTTGTAGATATGCAAATATATTAGCTCTCTTCTTCATATCACATGTAAAAATAAACTAGAGATAAATTGATCATTTAACTAGGAACGGGAAAATTTTACAAAAAATATAAGGGAACAAAACAAATACAAAAGTACCCTATATCTTTGGAGGAGTAAAGCATTATAAAACAGTAAATTATAAATATGCAATATATTTGGCTGCAATGAAAGTTAGAATTCCTATTCTGCAAAAACATCTTGAAGAAATGAAATTAGAAGCCACCAGTTAGGAGAAGATGTTTGCAAACCATTTGCCATGAACGTGTAAGTGCCCCGGTTATATATGACATTAATTGAAATATCCTGAATTTTAAGTTAATATGAATATGTTTGGGGTTGTTCCAAGAATACAGAAGGCTTATCCATTTATCCAAGCCTTATTTCATGTCTCATAATTAAGCTTGATTGTTTTGCTTTCAGGAGGGTCGCACATATATAAAATCTACATGTAAAAATATCTACATACATTACTTACTATTACACATTGCACACATATCTTACATTTCATACACATATGTTAAAATTTTTACATGACAGATATATTTTGCTTTTTTATTTATTTTTCCCAACACCTTTCCAGGTTGTATTTGTAAAATTCCTACAATGCATATAAGCGCAAAAAAAAAAAAGCATATAAGCAAAAGGTGAACAACTCAGTGAAATAATAGAGAAAACAGGTGAACAGGCAGTATGTCAAACATGAATGGCCAGCAGTCTATGAAATGAGGCTCTACTCTATTTGTAACAAGACAGATCTAACAAGACAACAGCAAGATACTGCTTCTGTAATCAACAGGTCATAAGGCCTCAGAGATCTGACAGCCTCAAGTGGCAAGAATGCACTGGAGTAGTATAAAATGCAGCAATCCCAGATACGTTCTTGCCAGTCCTGAGTCAGAGCGTACAAGACAACAAAGCACCACTCAGCCCTGCCCCACTTGCATGGTGTTGGTTGTGCTGGAGCACATAATTTCTCTAAGCCAGCAGTCAGTTAGCTGGGACTTTGAGTCCATAGGTGGCTCTTTGGGTAAGTTAAGTACACATGGTGCTCAAGTAAAGCTGAGGCAATGTAAGGGATGCTATTCAGATGATGTGATTTCATTTGTTTGTAAACATATATTTATGACACCTGAATAATTTTT
This sequence comes from Nesogale talazaci, assembly GCA_004026705.1. NCBI lineage: Eukaryota > Metazoa > Chordata > Mammalia > Afrosoricida > Tenrecidae > Nesogale > Nesogale talazaci. Next base: position 61,296 of record PVJH01009005.1, read on the forward strand.
AAGTTGCGTGGAGGCATCAGATTGGTTCTGCCATCTCAAAAGTGTGCTGACGCCTCTTTGGCCTAGAACATAGGTTCCCCAAATCAATTGGCCTGCCCACCCCCCACTTTCAGAAAAAGATGGTATGTGCTGGCAATTTAAAAATGTGTGCTGTCGCCCATGATCTAGGCTGTCATTTCCGTGCCCCCAGGGAGTGGCATGCTTCTCCTCCTCCTCTTTGGAGAAAACTGCTCTGGACCTGTAGCCTAGACTCCCAGTGCCGTCAAGTGTTGGGAGACAAGTTCAAGACTGTTCACAGCACGTTGTGTCTAGGAGTAAATCTTAGAGATGGCCCAAATCTGAGCAGTGGGAAAGCATCAATATTGGGACCGATCGATATTGACAAGAGGAGCACACAGAAAGCAAAACTCCAGAGTCTCTTCTGATGAGTGAATGTGGCTACATTTATTGAGCTAATGAAACTACCTGGGTCAAGGAAAATCAATCGCACTGCTCTTGCATTAATGCCCCCTCAATGCCACCTGTAGGACAAGGCAGAGCAGTGCTGTGTGAGTTTCTGAGGCAGTACGTCTTTACAGATGTAGAGACCCCCATCTTTCACTTTGCAGGGCAGATTGGTTTCAAACAGCTAATCTTGCAGCTTGGACCTCACGGAACCCACAGAAACCAACTGCCATCCACTGGATTCTGACTCCTAGTGCCCTATCGAGGGTGTCCAGTGCTGCTGAGTTTGAAGCAGAGCACTCTATAGGACAGAGTAGAAGGACCCTGTGAGTTTCCGAGACTGTAAACTCTTTGCGGGAATGGAAAATCCTGTCTTGCTCCAACTGCTGACCTTCTAGATCACAGCTCAATGCATATCCACTATGCCGTCATTGGCATAGCCTGGCAGTGTGAATTCCTCACCCAATGGCACCACCAGGGCTCTCTCAGAAGGTTGTAAATCATTCAGGTTCTCTCCAGGAAACATAGAGTGGGAAAAGCTCACATTCAAAAGAGTTTTTTTCTGAGTAAAACCTCTTGCTATAAAGTAATTTTGACTCATAGGAACCTCAGGTGTGTCAGAATAGAATTGTGTCCCACAGGAATGGAGGATTTTCCAGAAGCAGATTGCTAGGCTGCCCTTCTCAGATCCTCTGCCAATCTTCTGGTAGGCATTTGTCCACATTAATCATTTAAACAAACCAGGACTCAGTTACTTTCTGTGCGCCATAAAGTTAGCTCTAGACTAAACACTGTTCTGGTCATAACTAAAAAAATATAACTACAAACTTCAAAAGAATCAAATTGTGTGTAACACACACGATAAGGTATCCTCAAAATAAACGGGGAAAAACCTTCTCTGAGAGGCGATTTCAAAGTATGTATTTTTCCCACTAGGCAAGCATTGAGCATCTCTGAGTTAGGGTACCCTGTTGTATTGCCTGGGAAAGTTCTCTCTGGTCCTAGTGAGTTTTTTCATGAAAGCAGTTTTGCTCAAACTTCGGTTTTTTTGTGTGATGGCTGATTTAAGAGAACAGCTGGGGCTGTGAAATTTTGTTCCTGCTCAGGAAAAATGCTGCAGAAACTGTTGTGATGTTGAACATAGCTTACAAGGACAGTGCTGTGGGAAAACCTCAAGTGTATGAGTGTTTTTCTCATTTCAAAAAAGGAGTAATATCAATTGATGACAAATCTCCTTTGGACATCGTCAGCTACCTAAAGGGACAAAAATGTTGACTCAGTGCATGGAGTTCATTCTACTAGTTCAGACTGGTAATCAAGCTTTCTATTCAGAGGTTCCGAAAAGATTTCACAACAGTGTGTGACAAAAAAGGACTGATGGCTCCCACAGTCACCTCAGTGTGCCGGTTTTTGGTAAAAAACCAGCATGTCTCTTTTATCCCACATACCTTACTCATGTGACCTTGCTCCGAGTGACTTATTTTTGTTTCCTTGAATGCAGAGGGACACGAAAGGACAGAAATTTGATGATATATAGCAGGTGAAGATAAAAAGAGGAACGTGATGTGAGATATCCAAATAGATGAGTTTGAAATATGTTTCCAAGAAAGGAAGCACAGATTTGACAAATGTTTTAAGTGTAATGGAGAGTACTTTAAAAGTGATAAAGTTGTTTTTGTAAAAAAAAATATGTAACTTTGAAAAAAAATCTGTTTTGGGGGGTACTCTGTGTGTGTGTGTGCGCAATCTCCATATGATGGAGTCAATTTTGACTCATTGTAACCCTATAAGACAGTACCAATACTTGAAGGTAATGTACTGGTATGAAGCAGTGAATCAACAGAGTTCTGTGCGGTTAGCCCCAATTCTAGCTATATGGACCCCTCTCCCCAGAAGAATGCACTGAGTATACAGCTGTGGAAGAGGGGCAGGTGTGCTCATAACACATGGTAGGAAACTAAGAAAACAGGAAAGAGAGATGAGAGTGTGTGTGTGTGTGTGTGTGTGTGTGTGAGAGAGAGAGAGAGAGAGAGAGAGAGAGAGAGAGAGAGAGAACCCCATATCCGGGCCCACCATGCTCTGAGGACACTATCCCTTCTCAGAGCAGCCAAAGCATAGAGCGGACCACGGGGCCAGCCCCACCATGAGACACAGCATACCTTCACTACCCCCATAGCATTACAGGAGACAACACTGTAGACACAGTGCTGGAATTGTACTAGATCTGGACAGCCCACTCCCACCCTCACCCTCCACACACCAGGGTGAAGCACAAAGGGAGTGCAACAGAGCATCAAGGGGGGAAAAGCTCTCAATAATCCCAAAAATAGACTTCAGGGATAGGGTTTGATGCCTCCCTATCCAATCTGAAATCATTCATGAGGGTTAACAGACAGACCTGGAACTATTTATAGGCTTTTAAAAATTATTGTTGTTGTTCATGTCTACATAAGATGGTCAGGATAAACCATCCTGAGAAGAACATAATGGGACCAACAGTTCCAGGGGGACATGGGAGAGGGAGAGGAAGGGGAGGGCCAAGAAAGTTAGGGGCAAGGAAATAGCAAGTGACCTAAAATTGATGTTGAGCGGGTGTAGGATGTCTGGTGGGGCTTGATCAAGAGCAATGTAGCAGAGAGGAATTATTGAGAGCCAAAGAAGGTGGAGCATGATAGTGGGACAAGAACAACATAAAAGGAAATAGAGGAGAGAACTGGAGGAAAATGGCCATTTATAGAAGTTTAAAAACAGAGACCTAGATATGTAAATGTTTTATATAATGATAGGAATATGGATCTATGTACATATATTTATATGTTAAGTATTAAGGTAGCAGATGGACATTGGGTCTCTACTCAAGTATTCCCTCAACACGAGAACACTTTGTTCTAATAACCTGGCATTCTGTGATGCTCACCTTCCTGACATGATCTCTGAAGACTAAATGGGTGCATAAGCAAATGTGCTGAAGGAAGCTGATAGTGCCTGACCATTAAAAGATATAATGTCTTGGTCTTAAAGGCTTGAAGATAAACAAGTGGTCATCTAGCTCAGAAGCAACAAAACTCACATGGAAGAAGCACATCAGCCTGTGTGATCATGAGATGTTAACAGGATCAGCTATCAAGCATCAGAAGATGCAAAAGGAAACAATCATATCAATGCAAGCAATAAAATGATTAAAAAGAAAAAAGAAACAAAACATTCCTCTAGTACTTTTTTAACCTCTTTTTACTCTTTTAAAAGAATCATTTTATTGGGGGGTTCATAAAACTCTTATCATATTCCATGCACTCATCCATTATGCACATTTGTACATTTGCTGCCAGCATCATTCTCAAAACATTTTCTTTCTACTTGAGCTCTTGGTATTAGCATATCATTTTTTCTCTCCCTCCTCACTGTTTCCTCACTCCTGAACCCTTGATACTTTATAAAATATTATTATTTTGTCATATTGTACACTGTCTGATGTCTCCCTTCACACACTTCCCTGTTGTCCATACCCCAGGGAGAAGGTTATGTATAGATCCTTATAATCAGTTCCCCCTTTCTACCCCACCCTCCCTCTGTCCTCGTGGTATCACCACTCTCACCACTGGTCCTGAAGGGATCATCTGCCTTGGATTCTCTGTGTTTCCAGTTTCAGTCTGTACCAGTATACATCCTTTGGTCTAGCTGGATTTGTAAGGAAGAATTGGGATCATGACAGTGGGGAGGAGGAAGCATTTAAGAACTAGAAGAAAGTTGTATGTTTTATTATTGCTGCACTGTACCCTGATGACTCATCTCCTCCCCATGACTCTTCTGTAGGGGGACGTCGCTTCACCTACAGATTGGTCTTGGGTCCCCCTCATTTGCCCCCTCATTTATAAAGATATAATTTTTAGTTCTTTGATGGCTGATACCTGATCCCTTTGACACTCCGTGGTTACACAGGCTGGTGTGCTTCTTTCATGTGGGTTTTGTTGCTTCTGAGCTAGATGACCTCTCATTCTTTAGTGCTCTCCTGTCCCTCACTATCATAATCCAAATTCTACCTTACAAATCCGGCTAGGGCAGGGTGTACATTGGTACAAATTAGCGCTGTCAACATCCTGGACAGATGATAAACTCCTCAGGAACAATAATGGGAGTAGCAATACCACGAGGGGAGGGAGAAGGTGGGGGAAGAAAGGAAGAACTGATTGCCACAATCCACTCTCAACCCCACCCAGGCTGATGAACAATGGAAACTTGGGTGAAGGGAGACAGACAGTGGCTGGTGTAAGATATGAAAATTATTATTATTTGTAATTTATTAAGGGTTCATGAGGGTGAGAGGGTGGGGGCCGTTGGAAATAAATGAGGAGCTGATAACAAGGGCTCTAGTAGAAAGAAAGTGTTTTGAAAAAGATGATGGCAACATATGTGTAAATGTGCTTGGCAAAATAGATGTATAGGTTGTTGTCAGAGCTGTAAGAGTCCCCAATAAAATGATTTTAAAAAAGACAGGATTAAACCGCCCCTGTGAGTTTCTGAGACTGTCACTTCATAGAAGCAGAAAGACTCATCTTTCTTCCAAGGAGAGTTGGTAGTTTCAAACTGCTTACCTTGCAGTAACTCACGATGCTACCAGCTTGTCTCAGTATCGGGTAGCAATGATATCTGTCACCCAATAAAGTACAATTCAAATTGTACTAATGATGGAAAAAGTCCAGAAAAATAAGAGAAGTAGGAGAAAATTTCATCCATTGAGATTGACTTAGAAATGATATCCATTATGCAAGTAGTAAACAAAACATTAAAACAACTGTTATGTTCAAGAAAGAGAGAGAAAGGGCTCTAGTATGTGAAGTGATGTCATGAAAGATGTTAAAAAGGCCTGAGTCAAGATTTTAGAGCGAGAAATTACAATTACAAGACTCCTTCTGACTCACAAAGTCACAGGTCAGTGGGTGCAGAATCCCGGCATTGGCAGGGATCTCTACATGGCTCCTCGCTTCCAGGGCTCAGGGTCCATCAACAGCAGAAGCAACTCATCGCTGGCAGAGGGCTCCATGTGGCCGCCCCAGCTTCAGAGGTCTGGCTCCATCAGGGCAAAGCCGTATGGCTTCTCCGGCTCCTCAGACGCTGCCATCTTGTCTTGTCCATGATTCATCTGCTCTGAGACTAACTCCCAGCCACTGGGGAAGATAGCTTCTCATTTTCATGAGAGAAATATCGTGAAATTTCCCAGAAGTCTCAGGAGAAAGCCATGCCCACACAGAGGCCTCATTGGCTACTCAATGGCTCTCTCCAGATTAACAGGCCAGACTCCATCCCTACATCTCAATCATAAAATTAACATAAGCAAATAACTGCCACAACATCTTAAAAATCTGCATGACATGACTATAAATTCAGGGGACAAGATTTCTTTCTTTTTCTAAAGGATTCTGTGAGACTACTATTAAAACTAAATGTGGAGTTCATAGTTTGTTTCTGTTTTCATGTTAGTTTATCTAGCAGATGCAGTGCCGAAGTCTCAAGTGATGGTTATTAAGCAGATTTTTTAGTAAACTAAAGTGTTTGTCACTGAATGTTGAAGTTTGTGTACCTAAGAGAAGTCCTAGTCAAAACACTTTGAGTTTCATCTTAGGGTCTCATTTCTAAACCTACTATCCCTTGTAGTACCCAACAGTGGATGTAGTAGTCCTTTAGAAATAGCATGTTACTGAACCAACTTGATAGGACTTGCAACCCATACAGTTTATTTTTCAAAGAGAAAACTATTGTTTAGAGTAGGAAAATTAAATGTCTACTTAGACCACTGTCAAGGAAGCTCAAAGTCACTAGGCTAAACTTGTGGATGATCCAATCAGGACAACATCCTTGACAATTTCATTATGTTCTCTGTTTATCATGATGTTACTTAATGGTCCACTTGAGGTTTTTGTTTTCTTTACATTGAGTTGTAATCCATAATTGTGGCGGTCATGTGCTTATGCTAATTTCATGATTGAGATGTAGTGGTGGAGTCTAGCCTGTTAATATGGAGATAGCCATTGAGTAGACAGTGAGGCCTTTGTGTGAGCATGGCTTTCTCCTGATACATCTGGGAAATCTCACGATATTTCCCTCATGAAGATGAAAAGCTATCTCCCCAGTTGTTGGGAGTTAGGCTCAGAGACAAGGAATTACGGACAAGACAAGATGGTAGTGTCCAATCTGCTGCAGGAGCCAGAGGAGAAGCCACACGGCCTTGCCCTGATGGAACCAGACCTCTGAAGCTGGAGAAGCCATGTGGAGACCCTGGCCAGCGATGAGTTGCTTCTGCCACCATAGAACGCTATTGATGGACCCTGAGCCCTAGAAATGAGGAGCCATGGGGAAACCCCTGCCAGCACCGGGACTCTGCACCCACTGACCTGTGGCTTCGTGAGTTGGAAGGTTATAGACGTTATAGATGTATCTGGGCATATGGGCTTATATCGGACTTAAGATTTTTATATGGGACTGGGTTGGGATGCTTTCTTAATGTCCTATTTCTTTTATATATAAATCATTCCCTTATATCCAAACGTGTGTCTATGAAATTTGTTCCCCTAGTCTACCCAGACTAACAATAATGAAAGCTGCACTTTTTTGATTTCATCAGCAAATGCCTGAAGTCCTCATCACTTTCAGCAAGAAAGATTGTGTCATCTCCATATTGCAAGTTGTTAATAAGTCTTCTCAATCTTGATACCAAATTCTTCATAGAATCCAACTTCTCTGATGGCTTGCTCAGCATACAGATTGAATATGTGTGATGAGAGGATACAACCCTGATGTACATCTTTCCTGATTTTAAATCATGCCGTATTTGTTCTGTTCTCACAATCGCCTTTTGACCTGTGTACAGGTCTAACGTGAACACAATGTAGTGTTCTGGAATTGTCATTATTCTCAAGGCTATCCATAGTTTATTATGGCCCACCTGGTCTAATGACTTTTCATGGTCAATAAAACACACAGAAACATCATTCTGATTTTCTCTGCTTTGAATCAAGATCCATCAGTCATCAACCATGATATTCCTTATTCCAAAGACTTTTCTAAATCCAGCCTGAATTTCTGGCAGCTAATCAATAAATGAAGTGGCTAATACTTGCATATGAGGAAAATTATGGTCTATTTCACTGTCAGTGGTTCCTGGATTCATTTTATCTGATGATATCGAACTTCTCCAGGATCACTTCCCACCGATGTAGTCATTTTGATTTCTGTGTATTCCATTTAGATAAATCCATGTGTATGGCCTTTTGTGTTGTTGAAAAAAGGATATTTGTGATGAAGAAGTAATTGGTCTTCCAAAATGTTATCATATTGTATTGAGCTTTGTTTTTATTATCAAGTATATATTTTCCACCAACTGTTTCTTGCTCTTTGTTTCCAACTTTCACATTCTAATTGTCAATACTTATCAGTGAGTTCTAGTGGCTTGTTTGATCAATTTCAGATGCAATACATTGGTAAAATTCTTTAGTGTCTGCATCACTAGTTTTAGGGGTTGGTACATATATTTCAAGAATAGTTGTATTAACTGGGTTTCTTTTTATTTAGGTAGATATTATCCTGTCACAAATAACATTGCACTTCAGGATAGATGATGAGATGTCCTTTTTTAATATAGATTTTTATTGGGGGCTCATACATTTAATATATCATTTAATACATCGTTTGTATTAAGCATATTTATACATGTTGCTACATTCATCTACATTATCTACTTGAATCCCTCCAGCATAAGCTCCTCTTCCCCTCTTTCCTCTAGTTCTTTATTTTTTTAATTCCAATTTCCCCTTCCCTCTCCTCCTCCCCCATGAACTTCCAATAACTTATAAATTGTTATTACCTCTTCATATCTTAAACTGTATAATGTGTCCCTTCACTCACCTCTTCCCCCCCTCCATTGTCCACACCCCAGAGAGGAGGTCACATGCAGATCTGAGAAATTTGTTCCCCCTTTCTACTTCACCATCCTTCCACCCTTCAAGTGTCACCACTCCCCATTAGTCTCAAGGGATTATCTATCCTAAAATCCACATTTTCAAGATGTCCTTTTTGACAATGATTAAAACACCATTCCTCTTGATTTTGTCATTGCCGACAAAGTAAACCATAGAACTGCCTGGTTCAAAATGGCCAACACCAATTCATTTCGGCTCACTAATGCCTAGGATATCTATCTTCATGCATTTCATTTCTTTTTGGATGACTTGTAATCTCCCTAGTAGTAGATGTTTGTAACTGTTTCTTCTCATTTTGAGTTGTGCCTCATCAGCAAATGAAGGTCCTTCAGGCTTTACTCCATCTCTGTCATTATGGTCAACTTTGCTTTGAGGAGGCAGCTCTTCCTCAGTCATATCTTGAGTGCTTTCTGACCTGAGGGGCTCATCTCCTGGCATGATTTCTGACAATGTTCTGCTTCTCTGCTTGAGGTCTTCAATATCTGACTATGTTTCCATGCTATCCGTTAGGTTTCCAGTGGCTAATTCTGCAGAAGAAGAGAGCCTATTTCTTCGTCATAGTCTGTTCTTAGTCTGGAAACTCTGGTGAAACCTGTTCACTGTGGGTCACCCTGCTTGCATTTGAAATACCAGTGACTTAGCTTCCAGGGTCACAGCAACACACAGCCCATCCCAGTATGACAAACCGACAGACAAGAGGTGGTCAATATCACTGGTTTTCAGGAAATGCGTATGGATGCTGTGGAGCTACTACTATAAACCAAGTGCTGCTGGCTGCCTTTGAATACGTCCCCACTCATAGCACTCCTATGTAGAGTAGAATGAAACTTTGCCATCTTTGCACAATCCCCATGTTGTCAGTATGCCTGAATACCTTGCTGAGTATTTGAGAGCCTTCCAACTTTAGGGGTTCCCCTTCTAGCACTCTATCAGACAATATTCTATTGTGATCCATAGGATTTTCAATGGCTACTGTCTGAAAGTGCATCACCAGACCTTTATGGAAGCACCATTTTAACCTAAGGACCACATATTGGATATAGGAGAGGCATCGTTTCCAGCATCATAGCCACACATCACCTCTTTTACTAATTAGAATGACTAGAAAATCAAAGACTAACAGCCAGAGCAAAGTATTGACACAGTATAGAAGAATAAAGCCTCGCACACATCGCTGGTGGGTGGGTAAATTGGAGCAGTTATTTCAGAAAACATTTTGGCAGTTCCTTAGCAAATGGATGTCCAGTATATGATTCAATCATTCTACTTTTACAAAAGAGAAACACAATTTGACCCTATAAGGACTTATATACAGATCTTCATTGCTCCTTTATTGGTATTTCATTTAATTGGATACACCCCAAAGTCCATGAATGGCTAAATAAGTAAGCAAATTGTATTACCTTCTTTTATAGACTAGGACACTAATCAGACAGGTGAAGGAAAGAGATGTTGGTGTATCCATCAGCAGATATGAAACCATCAAAATAATTATGTGAGATGAAAGAAGCAAGTGTAGATACTTTGTGATTACATTTATACACAAAGTAACCCGAGGGGCAGAAAAGATAGCTGATGTTGGTTAAGAAAGGAAGGGGGAAGTTCAAGGGAAGAAGAAGCTTCTGGCGTGTGGATAACTTCATCTTCCGGACTGGAGTGATGGTTTTGTGGGTGCACACATGCAATAAAGTGCTCCATTACACCTTCGTATATCTGGTTTATTAAAGCAAGGGCATAAGCAACCTAAAATGTCTGAGAGTTGTTTACTTCTAAGAGGTAGATGGAAAGGGGCAGAGAGGGGGGAATAGAGAAATTGGTAATAATCTCTTCTTCGCCTGGGCAGATAGTTCACGGTTGTTTTGTACCAAATGCGTTTAAACATCTATTTTATATTCATAAATATTAAGTCACCAAGAAAACAAAATGCTGCTGGTGGAGAATAGTTTTGGCAGAGATTTTCTCACTGTAATTATAGAGACAGGAGAGAAACCACCAGAAGTCCCACACAGAGAATGCTGAATTGTTTAAAAAATTTGGAGCTGGGAGTGGGAGAGGCCACTGGATAAGAGACAAGTTAGGAACTTGTCTGACATTGGGTAGGAGAGTGCTTTACGTACATGGCAAGGAGTCTGTAGGTCCTGGGGAAGTACTCAAGGAATTCATGCAAAGAAGAGATGGGATGGGATTGGAGTTTTAGAAAACATCCTCAGTTGCTCTTCATCAAGATTGGCTAAGAGAGGGTTAAGCCTGAGCCAGTGAGACCAGCTAAAGGACTATTTGAGTAATCCGAGAGAAGCAGTGTTGAAGAGATTGCCAGAAACATAGGAGAAAAACCAAGAGAGCACTGCTTATTAGCCAGGGGAAGGCTTCATGAATGACAACACTGTCAACAATAGTAGTCCATGCTGGAGAGACATCAGACACGTGAGGGCTAGAAAGCATCTACCAGCCATCAGATAGCAAGTGTGTAGTAAGAAACGCTCAGGTGGGGTACTTACTGTACCAGCTCGCCCTGGACTCAATCCAAACCCAGAGGGAGTGGAGCCTGTGTGTTAGAAAGTCTCTCTCCAGTGAGGAGTCTGTCCTGGAGTCAGGAAAAGACTTGTTTGTGTATAGAGGGCTGAGGGAGACGTTCCAAACCCTGTGATAGAGATGGAGGGGATTCATGCAGAGTGGACGGGCATGAGTTCCCTGAGTCAGGGACTCCAGAACTGTGTGGGAGGACTCAGCCTTCAAAATTGGGCTCTCCTCCTTCCTCTAAGCCTACAGAATGAGGCAAAGGTGGCTGCAGGCGTGCATGCACACATACAAACACACACACACACACACACACCTATAGGTATGGGAGCAGGAATATGAGGAAGGCGGCATATGTAGTTTTGATGATCTAGGTCAAAAAGGAAATTGGGTTTGTGAAGAAGTTTGTGAACCTGAAAATAGAAGTTTGGAATAGTTATCATAGCATGTTAGAGAAGAAGCTGAGAAATGAAAGCCAAGCAAAAACAAACCCCTGTGGAATGACTGCTGTCGCTATCCCGCTGCATATAGTTGTGCAGTTTGAATACTGCTTAAGACGACAGATCCCAGTAGTCTTAGCATAGCTTGTGTGAATGGCGCGTGTGAAGGAGGCAATCTGAACAGCTGTCCAAGAGCGCCGTCGCTGTTGGCTTTGGGTTGGTCAATGGCAGAGATCGTGGAAGTGGAGTGGCGGAGATCGAGGCAGTGGTACGGCCCTCTGTAGTCAAAGATCCCAGACGTGGGATCAGGCTGGGAGGCAGCGAGCAGAGGGAAGGTCGTGTGTGCAGGTGCTGGGTGGATTGTCTGTGGGGGCAACAGCACCATCCTTTTGGAAGACGGGGTACTTGGAGGATGGTGAACGCACAGCAAGTCCCTTCAGGGAGTGGGCGTGCCCACAGTTGCTTGGGAGACTTGGAGGCCTTGAACCTTAAAACAGAAAGGGCTTTTGCCAGAGGGAAGAAGAGCGGCATTCTGGGAGTAGCAATGGTGTATGGCATAGTACGGGAAACCTGGGGTTCTTGAGCCCTGGTGACGCCGCGTGCATCAGAGAACTGGGTTTCGATGCCTGGTTCTGGAAGTGGATCGCCAGGTCTTTTGCCCAGCAGGCACATCAGGGTGGAATGGAATCTCTAACCCTTTTGGGATCAGGGGAGCACATGAACCGGACTGCCAAGGGCTTGTATGAATCATAATCAAACCACACTCACTGCCATTGCATCGACTGACTCTGAGCTACCCTGTGTAGGGTTTCTGAGATGACATCGTGGTGGAAGCAGACAAGCTCATCTCTCTCCTTGAGTGGCTGATGGAAGGACTGTGTGGCCCGCAGTCTAGTGATTACTGCCTCTCCCCTTCCCCCACCAAGGGGCACCTGGGCCCATACTGCTTTGCATCTACCAGTCCCACACCAAAGCCATTGAGTGGATTCTGACTCGTGGCAGTCAGATGAAGGGTTTCTAAAACTGTACCTCTTTATGGAGCAGAAAGCCTCAACTTTCTCCCTAGGAGCGGCAGGTGGGTCTGAACTACCAACCTTGTCATTAGCAGTTGAATACTTACACAATTGAGCCACCAAGGCCCCTTCTGTACATGTACACTCACTGCTATCAAGGCAATTCTGACTCACGGTGATCCTCCAGAAAGAATTAGAACTGCCCCCCTGGGTTTCTGTGACTGTACCTCTCATCTTGATAGGCATAGAAAGCCTCATCTTTCGCCTGAAGAGGAGCTGGTAGTGCCGAACTGCCGACCTTGTGGTTAGCAGTCCACTGCATAGCACCCTGCACCACCAGGGCTCTTGAATTCGAGGAGACCGAGGAAGCAGCCCCGTCAGTCAGAGAGTCATTCTGCTGCTACTGAGGTGGGCGTGTTGCTTTTGCTATTGCCCTGAGTGGCATTGTGTCTTTTTAATGCATAGTAAGCAATTGTCACCAGAATGCTTTGGGGTTTTACCAAATTGCATCATTCCAGAAAAAGCATCGTCTCCAGAACTGTATCCTATTACCCATCCATTTTTCAATGTCCAAGGACAGCGTATCCTGCTAACCCCTAAGAGCACGTCGACAGATGCAGCATCTGCAGGGCAGCTTTGTAAGGCCAAAGTCACAAGCTATGAGCCGAGGCCGCAGGGCCCTGTTGTCTGGTAAACACGGTGTGCGGCCGAGCCACGTGCTCTCCCAGCATCGCCACGCTCTCATGGACACACACCAGCATCAGCTGTCTACCTCGCTCCCTTTTTCCGTAGGGGTCTTCCCCCGAGTTACAAATCCTGGGGTGCATTTTCCTGTTTATGCTTTCCCACTTATTTGGATGCACACAGCCTCCTGTCCCGCACCCCCTTGTCACACCGCTGTCTGGTATAAAGAGGTCTGCCCTGTGATGGAGTGTGTGTGATACCCTGAGAACAGAGCAGGCCCAGCCTGGTTCCTGTCTCTCTCCCTGGCCCCGCCCTTCCCGCTGTGTGCACAGTGCAAGTCTTCAGATTGTTTCACGGTGCATGCAGGCTGAGGCTGTATGGGAAACTCAACTCTTTCCGGCCTTCTTCATTAAGAACGAGTCTGTGCCATTGTTGCCCGTTTCTGTCTTCTTAGGAGTCCCAGTGTTTACCGGGTTAAGCTTCTAACAGAAAGGTTGGCGGTTCAATCCCCCTAGCTGATCCATGGGGGCAAGATGAGGCATCCTGCTTCTGTACAGATGAACAGCCTTGGAGACACCACGGGACAGTTCTGCTCCATCTTGTAGGGTCACTGTGAATCAGAGGAGGAGCCCCGATGGCATGGCAGGTTATGCAGTTGGCTGCTAACCGCAAGATCAGCAGTTCAAAACCATCGGTTGCTGCAGGGAGTGGGGAATGAGGCTTTCTATTCCCATCAAGATTGATAGAGATCTCCTGGGGGGTGGGGCTATTCTGTTCTGTCCTAGGGGGTTGCTGTGAGTGAGGACTGACTCAAGGGCAGTGGTGGGGCAGAATTCACTCCGCCACATCTGGTTGGATTTGGGGGTCCCAGCTCTTCACACAGTCTTGTAGCATCCATTTATTAAGGCAAGCTCCATGGGGTTGTGCTGCCCTCCTTTTGACAATCCCCCATACACCCGGCGGATTGATTCATAGCATCTTTGTATAATGTTATCTCATAATGTTGTTGCTAAGGCCTGTAATTTGGGTGAATGGCTCTGTGTGCAGAATATAATTACTTTTTCAGCAGCTCGGAATGTGCCAAAATAATTGCCAGATGAACAATTATAATTGGCGATTCAGCTAATCATGACGGATCTGCAGAGAGCACTGATTATATCATTACTAAATTCGAAGGCAGAAACCTGCACCATCTGCTAGTGCACCCTGTTCATTGACTGGGTTCCTGCCTCACCACTACTGAAGGAGTACATGCCAGGTCCTGTTGTTTCTACAGGGAACCCTGGTGGCACAGTGGTTAGCTTAACCAAAGGGTGGCTGTTTGAGTCAACCACCCACTCTGCCAGAGAAATATATAACCATCTGCTTAGCCATCATAGCCTTGGGAACCCTATAGGGCAATTCTACTTTGTCCTGTCAATTCATCATGAGCTGGTTTCCAGGACTTAATGATCACAGCCTTATATTGTTCTAAGACTTAACGAACACTTCCCACTGGGATAGTTATACTCTGTTCTGTAAGTTCACTTCTTCTGGAGTTGACTTGACAGGAGCAGGTTTGGGTTGATGTATAGACAAGAGTCCTTAGAAGGCATAAATGTTTGAATCCATCCAGGAGCACCTAGGAAGAAAGGCCTGGTTATCTGCTTCCAGAAAATCACCGAAAACCCCACAGAACGCAGTTCTACTCTGATGTGCATGGATTTCTATGAGTCAGAATCAACTGGACAGACTGCCACTGTTTTATTTATTTGGGGCTGATCATGTCTGCAGGCCTCTAGGAGGAGCTTTGGGAAATGAGACAGTAGCAAAGGGCATATAGGTCCCACCTTGATCTATCTTGTTGGAAAAGAAATCAAAAACAACAACTCATATTAGAAAGTAGTGACCAGGGAGGATATAAGAATTCTGTATCCAAATTGCTTACTAACTGAAAGGATTGATCTTTGAGGGTTGAGGTCAGATAAGTAAACGCCGTGCCATGGAGTCTAGAGTTTGGTCTTGAGGGAAGTGGTAAGTCTTGGGTTGTCGGGGTCAAGACTTCAGAAGGGGCTTGAAATACCAAGTTCTATGCTGGAAAGTGATGAATCCAGGCTTCTGGGTAGAGATGGCTTGTTACAGGAGATGAGCTTATCAAAGAAGCAAGGGTCAGTTGTCGCAGGTTTGAAGGCCACAGGAGAGTCGTGGTATCTCCGTTTCCTCTTTTACATACAGAACTCATCTTAACAGTAATGCAAATGACCAGAAGAGAAGACTGTTGTAGCATCACTCGGGCCGCCACCTGCTTGGACTGGTTGATAATACATGACATGAGACGACAAGTTCTAGCCTGGTTACATGGTTGAAGAAAATAAAACAAATAAATAATTTAAAAAAGGAAAAGAATATGTTATGACCTCTAGATTGATAGGAGATTCCATTTTCAGTGTCTGTTTTCATGAGAACAGAGTCGCATAGGTTCCTTTGCCTGTGAGCGTGGCTGCTTGGATGCTGTCACAGTGACCTCTTGGCCAGAAAGGCCTAGAGCCTGTGCTCTCTGACTCTTTATGGGGACAGTTCTGCCTGTTTTTGTCGAAGTGCGCCATCACTTACGGCGCCGCATGCCTGCTGTGGACAGCTATTCTCACATTGCGTCAAGCGCACTTCTCTATCACGGTCCTCATCGTGTTCGCTTTGAGGCGCTCACCTTTGGTTGTGATTGGTCATGCGGAAAACAGCTCCTTGGGGGGGAAAATAAACAACAACAATAACAAAAAAACCTGCTCCTTGGGTCATCATCGTCATCCTCACGATGCGCTTGGTGAGCCCCATCTCGGAGCGGTTGGAACGGCTGCGCCATCTTCTCAGGGTTACGCAGGTAGCCGGGACTTCTGACTTCAAATGCCTCACTTACTTTTACTTTAGTTGATCAACTAGTGGTAAATAGATAGCCGTCTCCCAAACAATGCATACGGAATCGTTCATTAATGGTTTCCACAGAGTGGCTAAGAGTTGGAAGGCGGTCTATGGCAGGGGTTTGGTTTGATATACGTCCCTAGGGAGTGCCAAATGTTCCTTCTCTACTATGAACCCGAAGGCTGGTGGTTAAGCTGCATCCCGCAGTTCCTCCTCTCCTCTCCACCTCTCCCCCTCCCCCCCAAGAAAAGGCTCGTGATCTGCTTCGGAAAAGATAACAGGCAAGAAAACCCCATGGAGTAGTTCTACTCTGTAACACCTGGGGGTCTCCATGAGCCAGAAATGAGTTAAGGGCAGCAGGTTTGTGGAGCTTATTTTATAGCATTGTGTGTGGAAGTGGGAGTGGTGGTGAGGTGAGGGGCTGGGAAGGTTAGTTCCAGGTCTTTCCTTTTGTCAGTAATATTTCAGTGAATGGATCTGTAGAACTCATTTTGTCTCTTGTCTAAGTGGAAGCACTTATATTAGTTCCAACATTTGCGTTTTCAGCTCCCACTGAGTGATGTGAGTGGGGTAAGGGTTGTGCTCTAAGTCAGGGGGTCTAACCTTGTTCAGCTCCTACTCCCTCAGGGGCCCAGTCTGAATTGCAAAGCCATAACTCGCTGTGGGCTGCCTGTGAGTGCAGGTGCAGGGCTAGGATGGGCCAAGGAAGCGGCTGCCGAGCGAGTCCCCCCTCTCACGAGCTAGCAGGCACACAAAGCAGCCACGGAAGCTGCCGTGATATTGGTAGTGGTGTGCACAGCAGCAGGGCTGGGTGCTGGGTGCTGGGGAGCATGGATGGGGTCACTCTGGCTGAGAACTGAGGGTGGTGGGGGTGGTTTTCACTGTGAGGTGCCCTCAAGTGGACCCTATAACTATAGACCAAAACACTGCCCGCCTCATAGTGTTTCATTCTTACGCTGAGGCCCATTGCTGCAGCGACGGTGCCGCTCCATCCCACGCAGAGTCCTCCTCTTGGGGGCTGTCCCTTTACTTTACCATGTCACGGAGCCCAGCCGGTGTCATGGTGAGGCAGTGGGCTGCGATCGTTACCGCCAGCAGCTGTGCCTGAGAAAGATTGGGCCTTCCACTCTGGCAGAGCGTTTCAGTTGCTGAAGCCCACAGTCGGTTGCTATGGGCCTGCTTTGACTCGGGGACCATGACCTTGACTTACCAAGCCTGGTGTTCTATTCCAGGGACTGGTCTCTCTTAGCCTGCCCATAGTACGTACGTGAGAGGAAGTCTCACCATCTTTGCCTCTAAGGAGCACTTCTTCCAAGACAGAATGGTCTGTTCTATGTGGCAGTGCATGGTACTTTTCAACCTTCTTCACCAACCCCACAATTCGAATGCACTGAGTTTTCTTTGGTCTTCCTTTGTATGAGTTTGAGAGCTGAAGGGGAAGTTTAAAAAGGAAGGGGTTGGCCACGTGAAAAGAAGGAAGGGAGGAGAGTGGAAGAAGCCATCCTTTCAGGCAGGGAGGCCAGACTACATGGAGGACAGGAGGTTAGACAGGGCCCCCCACACCCAAGGAGTTCAAATAGCACAGTGTGGCTCTCACACATTGGGTGTGTGAGACAGCGGAGGAGAGAAGACAGGAGAAGCAGGTTGGGGCCAGTCTGTGAGCACCTGGGAAGACTCATTCCAGAGCATGGACGGTATCATCCCCCCACTGGAGGGTCTGAGCAGAAGAGAAATATGATCAGAAAGAGGGCTGGTGGCATAGTGGTTCCAGTGGGATGCCAAACACAAGGTCAGTGATTTCAACCCCCAGTTTCTCTGAGGGAAAACAATGAAGCCTTCTACTCTCATAAAGATTTATCCTCTCTGGCCCCTCCCAGACACAGTGGGCCTGATGTGGTTATCAACATTTTCTGTGGGTTTTTTTCCTTACCTTTTTGACATTTTTTCATATTGGGGTTTAGCTCTGGTGTATTTTGTCACTGGGGATAGCCCTTTTGAATTCTTGTTATCTGTTTTTTTTTTGGTCTATGAAACCCAAGATTGATGAACCCATAGAGACAGCAAGTAGACTCAGGGTTCTTGGGGGGGGGGTACAGTGTGGAAGGGTGAGGAACAAATGGGTGATGATATCAAGGAGTTCAAGAAGAAAGAGACTGCTTGGAAACTGACTGTGGTAACAATTATACAATACTTCCTGATGTGATTGAACTACAGAATGGTATGATATCTATATTAGCTCCCCTAAAAGGTTTTTTTTTTTTTTTGAGAAAAAAGAGTTGCATTCTGAGAAGCCCACAAAGTCAGTTTTACCCTGTCCTATATGGTCCCTCTGAGTTGGAACTGACTTGATGGTACTGAATGAGACTCTTGTTGCAGCCAGAGAGTAAAGTAGATGGGGGTGAGCTTGAAGGCATGACGGAGGTCCAGGGCTAGCATTCTCACACTCCCTTACTGGATTGTCAGCCTCTCAGACACTACCCCTCCGTCTGGGAAGGCTTGCGTGGGCCTATGGTGCTGAGTGGGTTTCAACGGATCTTTCAGAATAGGAGAGATGAGGAAGAAAGGACTGTGGATCATTTCTGAAAACCCTCTGGAGCACAAGGATGAGAGGTGCAGCTGATGGTGGGGATGGCAATAATTTCCACAGTGCCTGGGGTCCCCAGGGGTTTGACTGGTGGCAGTGAGTATCAGTCATCATCATCAGTAGCAACAGCAAAGCTTAGAGAGAAGGCTCCAGCTAGAGAAGCAAGGGACAAAATTCAGGCCAGAACATCTTGTCTGAGCAGAAGGAAAAGGGTGAGCTGGTTCCTGAAGCAAAGAGGAGGAGCCCTTGATGACTGCCTGTTCTTGGAGGAAGAGGGAGTAGGAGGCAGCAAAAAAGTTAGAGAGGGAACAAGAAAAGAAAAAGGAAAGAAAGAAAGAGAGAAAGAAAAACTGAGCATCCAGGTCTCTGATTTGGATATTTTTTGTTTTGTTTGTTCAATAACACCCCATGAAAATATGATTGAGATAAAGGATATGAACCTTTTAATACTCTTGATATGATTTGGGGTATCACCTTCTCAGAGAGACTGTCCACTTGTGATAGCAGGTAATGGATTTTTTGAGCAGGGGAATCATTTGATAAAGATAGTGTAAGGCAATAGAATGTGGAGGTCAGCGTCTATCCAAGAGCCCTGAGCAGATGGCTGTTAAAAGACAAGGCTAGTGCATTCACTGTAGATGATAATGACCCTTCCAGTGGCTGATCATTGATGTGTCCATTCTTTGGGAATCCATTACTGAATGTCCTACTGTGTTAGTTTAGGTCGACTAGAGAAACAAAGTCATAAACACACATCTGTATAAGAGAGAGTTTCATATAAAAAATAATTGTATATTAAGAAGGCATTCTAACCCAGGACAGTCCAAGTCCACAAGTCTGATATTAACCCATATGTTTGGCACCAGTCCACAAAGTCTTCTTCAGACTCATGAAACACATGCAATGAGGCTGACTGCAAAGCAATCACAAGCCAGTGGGTAGACAGTCTTTGGATCCAGTGGTGTTGTAAGCATCTCAGTGCTGGCAGGGGTCTCTGTGTGGCTTCTATAGGTCCAGTTATCTGGCTACATCAGAGTAGGGCCACATGGGCTTCTCCTCAGGGATGCCTTGCAGGGATCCAGCGTTGTCAACTGAGTGTCTCAGGCAGCGAGTTTTGTCAGTAGAATGAGAGTGAATGAGTCTCCTGCTTCCAAGATGGAAGTACCAGACTTCCCAGAATTCTCAGAGGAGAAGACCATGCCCACACAGAGGTTTCATTGGCCATCTCCATACTGATAGGCTAGACTCCACCCATACGCTTTCAATCCTCAAATTGACACCAATTAGGTGACTGTTGCACCTGTTATGTGCTAGGAACAGTGCTGGGTGCTGATGGGGTCATACCAAAGTGAAAGAGATGGGATTTTAAATGCTTATGGTTCCTCTTAAAAAAATAAAATAAATAAATGCTTATGGAAAAATGTTTTGAAAGAGAATGGGATTTTCTCTCCCTTTTTGCAGTCTCTGCTTATGTCGTTGTTGTTAACTGCCTTCAAATCAATCCCTGTCTCCAAATGACCTCAAGAACAATAGGTTGAAGTGCTCCTTTGTGGGTCAGACAACTGTGACCCAAGGGCTTTCACTGGCTGATTTTTGGAAGCAGGTCACCAGGCTTCTCTTCTTTGCTCATTCTAACTTGGAAGTTCAGAACCATGGCAATATACAAGCCTCCACTGACATAAATGGTGGCTGCACATGCAGTATCTGGGCATGTTCTCCTGCATACAAGGCAAGAATTCTACCAGTGAACTATCACGGTCGCACTATGGGTTAAAATGTACAGCAAGAGCCTCGTTCACAGGTAGGGCAGGAGAAGTGTGTGAACAGTAGCCTGACATGTGGTGGGAAGCCAGCGGGGGGGGGGGGGGGGGG